>JAVTVY010019218.1:0-71678 GCA_036873755.1 Hanleya hanleyi
TCCCATTACACTGAGGATTTCCACTGTACATGATTTATAACAATAAATACAATGAAATGCGGTAAGGAATTCGGCATAATGAGAAAGTACATAAATGTAAAAACTCACGGACCAATACTGGAGGCTTGAGAGCACGAGTAAATCCAATGAATGTATATGAATCTCCTTAGTTTGAGGAGCACTGTAATCCACGTGTGGGTTTGATCGTGCTAGAAATCAAACTGAGGAGTTGAGTTTTTGGCGGGAACTTAAGCGGTCAAGGTCGCCGGAGTTGATGGAGGCCCTGGAGGGGGGTGTCGGTTTTTTCTGGCAATTTGGTATAAGAGGTTTAGAATCTACCCAACAGTATTGCATAATATAAATTATTATGCACAAGGTAAGTATAAGGGTCTTTCATATAAAAAGGGTCTTGATATAAAATGGGGAGGTTACAAAAACCCTTCTCATTTCATCAATGTATCAACACATCTGAATAGATAAACTGGGCGAAAGTTACATCGGATTGACATCACCGAACTTGATTTTCTCAAGGACACCTATTTTTACACTTTTAATATCCATCATGGGTTGCTGTCTCCGTCAATGCCAAACAACGCATTGCAATATCGCTTGGTATCCTTTTAACGCATAAAAACGCGCTGTGTACAAAACATTCGCACAGGTCCATACACGTGAGTTGGTCCGGCCATACACAGGCGTTGTCAATGTTCACTCGCTGTCAACGTATAGCTAAACTCATACAGTAATACACGAGTTTATACAGTAATACACAAATAATTAATAATTCCAACCTTGCGTGTTATACTTGTCGTGTGCAAATGCATGTTACATATAGGGCAAAATTTGTTTTGCTAGGCTACAAAAAACCTCGATTGAGGGCGAGTGTGGTTAGGCCCCCTCCCGCTTCCCACAATAACACGTGAACATTTTTCTCTCGATACAGTTCAGTTTATTCCTTCAGTTTATATAGCGAGAAAAATATATTTTAACATCGTTAGGCAAAAATGTTCGTGTTCTTGCGGGAAGGGGGGCTAAACACACTTGCCCTCAATCAAGGTTTTTTGTAGCCTAGCAAAACTCACGAATGTCTGAAATTTTGCCCTATTGTAACATGCATTTGCACACGACAAGCATAACACGCAAGGTTGAAATTATTAATAATTCGTGTATTACTGTATGAGTTTAGCTATACGTTGACAGCGAGTGAACATTGACAACACCTGTGTATGGCCGGACCACCTCTCGTGTATGGACCTGTGCAAATGTTTTGTACACAGCGCATTTTTATGCGTTAAATGGATACCAAGCGATATTGCTATGTAAAATACCTTCATTATGCTCGTAATTATACTTCATGAGAGGTTTCAAATAACTCTTGCACACACTTAAACAATGTTTTCACGAGTCAGCGGGACTGTAGAAAGCTGAATCTGGGAGCACCTGTCAGTTTGTGCAGCTTCGTTAGGAACATCTAGAACGCTTTAACGGCAAGTTTAAAGGTTTACTTCTTCCTTACTATCTTAGTTACTTGATAGGCTATAGAAACCACGCCTTACCTGTCGTTTTCCATGCTAAATATTTATGTTTTGGTAGCCGTGGGCCTCTAATCGACCATACAAGTGCGGACATTCAACTGCCCGTGTATGGAAAATCCCTTACCCACTGTGCACATATTAAGTCCAATCAAATGAATTTATTACAATATGGCATTTTTTTTTTGTACGAATTATTTTTAACAGTGGTTTACAGCGGACAGTGGCTCTCAAAATGGTGATCAGTGATCCCAAGACAAGTTATAATGAACAGAAATGTACATTTCCAACAGATTTTATTGGTAGCATAATACAGTACATTATGCCATTTGATAGTTTCAACTATTTACATATAACAAAGCAGCTCTATTTCATGTATGTGAAGCTTTAAGCTATAAAGAAACACAAAGAATCAGGCTGGAAACAACATTACCGGTACTGAGCTTAACAATTATGTCAACCATATTGGATTTCATCATCAACAGTTCCGGTATCAGATGTCCATCACCGGTATATTCATGATCTTGGATTTGAACAGCTCAACTAGTCAATTCTAAAATTGTACAAGGAAATGAACTAGGATCATGTAAATGTTATACCATTGATGACGAAATATTTATCGGTACAAAACTGATCTAAAATGGCATATAACATTTCGTAATAATCTGTCAAGAGTACGTATATGAAGCCATTAAACCCTCAAATCGCCAATGACTCATTATAGCTTCACTGGAACTTGCAAAAGATTTACTGGTACTAAAAAATTGTGAAAGGTGTACATTATCACGGATTTCATGTATTTTATATTATGCACAGGCCTGCAAGTGCCTCCTATATTTTGACTTTTTCTCATGAAAACTTTCACCAATGCTCTCAAATGAGTCCATTTGGCATGAGAAAATACATTTCAGAAATTGTTTTTGTCTTGCTTCGCTCGCTGAATATGCAAACATTTAAATTTAAATTTCTTGAACCAAGCAGCAGAACGGGCCTCCTCAATCATCACCACTATGACCGCATTGAGTGGAAATAATTTATTAAAGATGGGAAAACTACCAATTTGGAACATACAGGCCTGAATGCAGTATAACTGGGCCTTCTTTGGAGCAAACATCTTTGGAGGTAAAGCAGAGAGAAAAACGTATTCTCGGGATCTTGATGATCAAAACATACATCCCAAAGAGATTTGTGGAAATAAATGATAAAATATTAGATAAAAATATATCTGAGCAAAGATGGGGAATTAAACAATATACAAATTAATTAAAAAAAAAAAATGGAATGAATTAGAGGACTAACCTAACAATAGAGTATTAGTCTTAATGGTACTGGTGATTTAACTGTAAAAAGTTAGAAAATAAGATCTCATAATTGGAAAGAAACCTAGAAAAGAGACGAGCCATAACTTTGGACCAATAATACTGGTCACAACCCGAAGCATATATCAGGCACATTTTTCTTGTCACACTAGGACAATGTTAGTTTGCAGTTTCAAATTGTGAGATTCCTTGTTTTGATGTACAGATATATATTTGTACTTTGGATTCCCAAACAGGGATCCGACACCTGGACAGCGCTACATATTATCTGTCTTTTAAAAGGATTGTCTACTACTTCACATATAGGCTACAGATATATATTCTAAGCTAGGTTTAGCAAAAAAATTATTTCCTCACAACCAATTGCATGCTTATCTTTGATGATTAAACACAAAACATTAACAAATCGAGTAGGGTTTGTTGGAATGTCCAAAACAAATACCTGCGTTTAATACACAACAGGAGTGAAATATAAATTGGTACAGGGCACATTTTCCAGATGTTGCCTTTCCATAAAAAGGGGGTGTGGTCATGCTGCCTGTAATTTTTCTCAGCAGTCCTAAGAGTGACACTGCATGCAGACAAATCCTGGCTAATCAAGGGTGACAACATCCATCTTTGTTAAGGGAGATAACTTGAATAGAAAATTTGGGAGGAAAACGTGTTGACACGCACGTTCTAAAACAGACATTCAAACATTTTTAGACTCTCTGTTTCCTTTTGTGATGACTTGATCTCTTCTGCAGTTACATGATTCAAACAGGTATCAAAATATTTTTATCGGGACTGGCATATTGAGAAAGAAACTATTGTTTTGACCATCCAACAACTCCTTCAGTTGCAGTGAAACCTGTTTATATGGACACCTGGGTAAACTGACCAACCTCTATACACCAACATTATATTGCCCTCCCGCAAAAACTTTTACACACCCTCTAGAATTTGTCTTTATACAGCTAAAACTATGCCTTATAGCTGTGGTAATATATATATTTTTGAAAGCGCATTTCCTAAGGATTCCAAATAAATAAATCTGTTCACTGTAAATCTGTAGGTTGTGAAAACTTTCAAATTTTAAAAAATAATTTAAAAAAATGAGCCTTCATTTTTAAGTGGCTATTTTCGAAAAAGTGTTCATCATTTCCTGTAGGAGACTACTCCAACAGGAAATCAGTGTCTCAGTTTTGTCAATTTTGGTCTAGTTCTTATTTTATTGACATTTAATTGAACTCCAAAGTTCAAAACTCGATTTTGTAAAGAAATATTCGATTAAATGTCAATAGAACGAGAACCAGACCAAAATTCATAAAACTGAAACACAGATTTCCTGTTTGAGTTGTTTTCTACAGAAAATGATGAAGTTATGATAATTTGGATACTTTATTGAATAGCATTTAAAAAATTTGAATTAAATTTAAATTTTTTTTTTAATCCGAATATCTTCACAACCTACAGGTTTACAGTGAACAAATTTATATATTTGCAATCCTTAAGAAATGTGCTTTCAAGAAATATATACATTACCATAGCTAGAAGGCATACTTTTAGCTGTATAAAGACAAGTTCTAGAGAGTGTAAAAGTGTGCGTAGGAGGTCTCAGAACCCTTAACTACATGTACTCAACAATTATATACTTATAACAATATCTACAGAAATACAGAAGAACTTTCTGAACACAGAAATTTCTGTAACATTCGATAATAATAAAGTCGCCTTTAACAATAACCAGACACAAATAGAGGGGAACATTTAAATACCTACATATTACATGTACATATTGCACGTTGTGAACGAGTCGAGTAACGATGAAATTCAGTGGCCACAGAATATTCACACACGGTCAAAATTCATACTTAAGAACATATTGAAGTGCTTGTTTCCTCATTATTTTAATAATTTTCTTAAGATAAATTATCTTAGTTTTCTGTGAATTTTCTTAAATTTCTTCAAATTTCCTTGAACAAACAAATTTATCGAGGTCACACTACCCTTTAATCTAGTAAATCATTTATGTTTTATTCGATAATTACCCATGCAATTTCTTGTATCAGTATCTAAAATAATATACACCAAAACAAAGTCAAATTATTATGGAATTAAACCAATTACGACCCAATCGAGATGGTTTGTATGTAGAGAAGACTGGAGTGGGTATGATATTAAACAATATGTACCATGAATACATATACAGCCTTGGGGGTAGTTAAAGATGGTCCCTTTTGATGTTCAGTAAAATAGTAAGGGCTTTCAAAAATGGTCCCTTTTGTGACATCCAGTTGTAAAGTACTGATGGTACTTATAAATGGCCTCTATTGTGACAATCAATGATCTTTAAATGGTTCCTTTTGTGAAATATTGAAGGTTCTTCAAAACTGTCCCTTTTGTGATGGTCAGTATTAATACTGAGGTTTTTAGAAATGGTCCCTTTTGTGACATTCTGTAATCAAGGACCGAGGGTTCTTAGAAAGAGTCCATTTTGTGACATTCAGTACGGTAATACAAATAAGTACTAAGGGTTCTCAGAAATGGTCCCATCTGAGACATTAAGTAATAAAGTACTAAGGGTTCTTAGAAATGGTCCATCTTGTGACATCTTGATAAAATATCAAAGTTGCTTCGAAACGGTCCCTTCAGTTTAGAATTTAGAGTTTTTAAAAATAGTCCCTCAAAAATCTTTCCTTGGGGTATACTTGAAGCATCTTCGACCAACCATGTTTTAAATTCAGTAACAAAGAGCTGAGGGTTTCTAGATAGCGTCCCTTCTGTAATAGTCAAGAAGTATGAGCGTGAAATTGTCCTCTTTTGTGATATTCAGCTATGAAAACTGACAATTCCTAGAAATCTGACATTCAGTAATTAAGTGCCGATAGCTCATAGAAATTGGTCCCTTTTTGTTTGCAAAATTCATTTAAGACATAATGAGAGTTCTTAAATATGGTGACTATATTCTGTGACTATCCGAAACAAATTGTTGAGGACAGTGCCTTTTGTGACATTCAAAGAGGTATCGCTGTTTGTCCGAATGGATTGCCATGGTCGAATTTTACAGGCAGAAAACATCGGGAGTCCAAGCATTTGTCAGTCAGTCAGTCTTGGCTACCGAGTCTTAACGATTAATAACGATCAGTTTGACCAGCCAAGGTGAAGGATATTGCGTCTGCTTTCCCTCCCCCACATGTGCTACTGTATTTTGGAACCTACTCAAAAGCAATTTTCCAGTCATGTATTTACACTTCTTCACACACCGAGTCAAACATTACAGGTACTCGCCTTGACTAAATGTGACACAGTTACTATCCAGAATATGGTAAGGGTAATGTCAACGCTGTGTAAATATTTCAGGGACTACATTCGGCGACACGAAAGTGCAGCCATATATACCAGTTCAAAATTCAAATATGATTGGCCATTCCCAGGAAAGGTACAATTTCCACAAAAATATGACAGCTTGCCATAATTCAGAATTAATAAAATACCAGCTTACTCGGTGTCATTCAACAGTTTATTTTGATTGGCTATCGGACATACTGTGACTTAGGCAAGAATTTACCCTACTCAGTGTGATTTAACATCACTTTCAACACTCCTTCAGTCATATCATGACATTTGGGTCCTGAAACTTTTCACACTCCCCCGAGTAGAGTACCACAGGTAGAGTCCTATTTTCAGTTAAGTTAGTTGACTTTTATAACAAAATATCTGAGGAGCCGAGGCCCTTAAATTCTTATCATGACCTGGGGAATGCACAAGAAGGCTGTTAAATTCTTATCATGACCTGGGGAATGCACAAGAAGGCCCTTAAATTCTTATCATGGGCTGGGGAATGCATAAGGAGACCCTTAAATTCTTATCATGACATTGGGAATGCACAAGGAGGCATTTAAATTCTTATCATGACCTGGGAAATTCTTATCATGACCTGGAGAATGCACAAAGAGGCCCTTAAATTCTTATCATGACCCGGGGAATGCACAAGGACATCTCAAGTCGATCCCTGGGAGCCCCACGGGCCAGTAGGTCAAGGAATTGACAGAATGTCAGTGTAGTATTTAACTTGATGTGAAGATGTATTCATATAGCAGTTATGAAATGCATAATCTTACTTGGGAATTGTTTACCAAGTTCATTTGTGTATTCAACGAAATAGAAATCCAATTTGCTCGAGTAGAAACCAAACAGTAGCGATTCGAAATGTCGAAAATATCAGTTGGGGTCTCGTCCGAGGCTACCATGGGGTCACCTAGCAAATCCTATATTTTATTCTTTGGAATACTGTTTGATGTGATGGTCCAGGTAGTACAATATTGAAAAATTTCTCGCTAGCTTTTTCATACACAATAACAGTAAGGGACTGAGAACGCGAATGGTCCGCATAGTCTTCCATACAATTTGGTCTGTCGTATCGAAGAAAACTTGGCTGTGTTTGGGACTTCCTTAAAGACAGTGTCCATTCTTTGGCTATCAGTTGAAAATGGGACTGCAAAACTTGATATCCAATAATTGGGGACTGACATTTATCACAATATATTTTGTACCAACTGAAAGCAAGTCAATATACAGACTAAACTGTTCAACTACAACATATCTAACAGACGCAGAAAACAAGTAACATATAAATGTATATACTGGTAATAGAGTAAATATAGAAAATCTGTAAAATAGAAAGCCTACATCAAGGAATGTAAACAAGAGAGTGCAAGTACATCCTTCATAGTTAAGTAGAAATTTCCTGTGTAAAGATTGTCTTAACAAAAGTTCATATAAAGTACAATGAATATTGTAACAGACTGTACTTTCACAAGGATGAACTGTAGAGGGTACCAGTACTTCTCTCAATGTAAGTGGTAGATCACAGAGATATAGGATTAGGAGTTTGAGAGTATGCAACGTATTAACCATTCATCTGTACAGAGGTCAAGTTGAACTATTCATCTTATGGTAAAGTTGATCCTCTGTTAAACTTGAACTATTCATCTTATGGTAAAGTTGATCCTCTGTTAAACTTGACCTATTCATCCTATGGTAAAGTTGATACTCTATTAAACTTGAACTATTCATCCTCTGGTAAAGTTGATCCTCTGTTAAACTTGAACTATTCATCCTATGGTAAAGTTGATCCTCTGTTAAACTTGAACTATTCATCCTCTGGTAGAGTTGATCCTCTGTTAAACTTGAACTATTCATCCTATGGTAAAGTTGATCCTCTGTTAAACTTGAACTATTCATCTTATGGTAAAGTTGATCCTCTGTTAAACTTGACCTATTCATCCTATGGTAAAGTTGATACTCTATTAAACTTGAACTATTCATCCTCTGGTAAAGTTGATCCTCTGTTAAACTTGAACTATTCATCCTATGGTAAAGTTGATCCTCTGTTAAACTTGAACTATTCATTCTGTGGTAGAGTTGATCCTCTGTTAAACTTGAACTATTCATCCTATGGTAAAGTTGATCCTCTGTTAAACTTGAACTATTCATCTTATGGTAAAGTTGATCCTCTGTTAAACTTGACCTATTCATCCTATGGTAAAGTTGATACTCTATTAAACTTGAACTATTCATCCTCTGGTAAAGTTGATCCTCTGTTAAACTTGAACTATTCATCCTATGGTAAAGTTGATCCTCTGTTAAACTTGAACTATTCATCCTGTGGTAAAGTTGATCCTCTGTTAAACTTGAACTATTCATCCTATGGTAAAGTTGATCCTCTGTTAAACTTGAACTATTCATCTTATGGTAAAGTTGATCCTCTGTTAAACTTGACCTATTCATCCTATGGTAAAGTTGATCCTCTGTTAAACTTGAACTATTCATCCTCTGGTAAAGTTGATCCTCTGTTAAACTTGAACTATTCATCCTATGGTAAAGTTGATCCTCTGTTAAACTTGAACTATTCATCCTACGGTAAAGTTGATACTCTGTTGAAGTTGACCTATTGATCCTCTGTTAAAGTTGAACTACTCCTCCTCTAGTAAAGTTGATTCACCGCGGAAGTTGAATTATTCATCCTCTGGTAAAGTTGATCCCATGTTAAAGTTGAATTAGTCAACCTCTGGTAAATTTGAACTATTCCTGCACGTTTATGGGTTAACCGGTGACCTAGAACTAATTCATCCATCAAGGTGACAATCGAACTACTCAATGTTGTACTGTTTGTGATCTATCTGTCACTATTCATCTAGCTACTGTGATCTACTCAGTGGTCTAATAACTAACACTCATCATCCTCAGTAGTAGAACTACTCTTTCGTACCCGTTAAAACTACTCTTTGGTACCCGATGGAACTACTCTTTTAGTACCCGCTAGTACTCCTAATGAAGGTATTTTGTGTCAATCCAATTGTGATCAACACAGACAGATGTTGCTTGCATGCCATGCTGGGGGAATTCCGTCACTGACGACATGGGCTTACAGCTCAGACAATGGGAGATGTAAGAATGTATGAGATTACCAACTGTATGGACATTATGAACAATCTGTGATTGACCTTCCATTTTCCTCCAACAGCCAATGAGAACATCAGATTTCTGTTTGAAAATTTAAATGGACCAATCGAATGTTTCACAACAGGAAGAAGACAACCCATGATGCACTGGGCTTTGTACACGAATCTAACATTGTGATTATATACGGAAATGAGACATCTACAGATGGCAATCACTGGCTGGATGATAATGCTAAATGCTCAACTGTATTGAAATCTCCATTTTGACTAGAATAATTCGTCTTGGCAGTAGTTCTGTCTCTGCCATCTTGTGTAAATTGTCAACGGAGATATACAGAGTAATACAGTATCCGCCAACTGAAATAAGAAAAGGAACCACTTCAAACAATGTTACGCTTTCTGAAAAAACTATAGAGCACATATGGGTCAAATGGCTCAGTTGCACATTATTTCCGTCTGTTCACAGACCAGTGACTTCAGCTGATCAGCTACTGGTTTTGTCTAATTTCACTTTCCCCTACCTTTTTACGCTGGAGAGAATCTTAAATTGGTAATAGCTAGCATAATTGTAATACATTGTACTATATTTCCCCACTTTTCAAGCATAATGATACTTCATTTGAATACTGGGAAATTTTTGTGCATGTGTATAAAATTATGCCAGCAATCACCAGTTCAAAAGTCTCCTGGGTTAAAAGATAATGAAAAGTGAAATTTAGAGCCCAGAGCTTATCAGCTGAAGTCACTGGTCCGTGAACAGACAGGCTCTTCATTGTTCTCTCAATAATGAGCAATTGATTCATTGAACGTTTAGAAATAAAAAATGTGACAAAAAATTAAACTGTATGGATGTAACTTCAGATTAATAAGAATTCCCACGAATTTAATTTGAATGTAGTGACACCTTATTAATTTACATCAAAACAATCAACCTGCATGAACTAAGAAATGAGAAACAAAATTTGTGACATGAGCAGTTCATGGAGAACGTCACCTTAAAACTTGGACCTAAAATGTTGACTATCTCAATCTTCAGGTGTCAACTCTGCTGACAGGATGTGCCAGTGTTCAAACCGACGGTCACAATTCTTGAGGGTCTCAAACCAGTGTTTTAACCGATCTCCCTTAGCACTGATTCCGAGCTGAACTCCACCTGTGAGGACGGAACAGAAATACAAGTACAGTTAGTTACAGCAATCTGGGGTTTTCTGATATTAATCTCGAACAATATATTACTCGGTGACCAGATGTGTGACCTGCTACAAAGCTTCATGGGTAAATTTTGGGTACGTTTGAATTTCTCTTCTGCCTATGCTACAAGATGGAGGAATGTTTTTAACCAATGATATATGATTTAAATATGCGTGGAATTAGCCTACTATTGGAGAAAGGACCATTATGCTGAGCTTATTGAATATTTTGGTAAGTTTTAGTTGAAAATATGCCAGCTAACACTAGTTAGAGATATTCCTTCATGTTGAAGCATAGTGAGAAACGGAATTCAATGAACCAGAAATGTACATGCGAAGCTTCACAGCGAGGTATCTCCACCCAATAGCAGCTACTGTGAGAAGAAGAACTGAAAGGGAGACTATTAACACTAAGGGCAGCGTCATACTTGAGTAGGAACTATCAGCAGTTTGGTTGGATTACCCAGACATACATATAAGGAATTAGCCATAGTTGCATAATGATGGCAAATTAATAAATATGGTCCACATGTAAGAGTAAATTATGTACTGATTTCTCCTAAACAACTAAAAGCTGATCAAATTTATTTAATAGTAAGATTAACTTCAGAATATGACCCAAGATTTCAAGGCAAAGGTATGCTCAAATGTATAGAGTACTGTATGACATTATTAACAATTGAATAGCAATCAGCTCTTTGGAACACAGATGACCATGGCACATGTAACTGTACCACAGCAAACATACCAATAAAGTCATTGGCCTTGCCAATATCTTTGTCCCAGACCGTGATCTCCAGCGTCTTCTTGGCCAAATCGTTATTCTTAATCTCGTACACAAATTCCTATTAGGGTGTAAAGAAACGTGGAATGATTAGGTTTATCTTAGTGATAAAAGTACGGTGTATAAATATTATAACAGCCCGCCAGATGATTATTTGGGCATCTCATTTATATCCTCCAAATCTTTGTCCGATCTTGTCTAATTCCAATGTTAATATTCATTGTTCACATAAACAAAACCCTTCAAATATAGTATGGACGAGCTAGAATCAGGTTTGGGGTTCTGTGACCTTGACATTTGACTTTGTGACCTCAAATCAATAGGCCGATATCTCTTCTTTTTTTTCTTTGATAGGCATTTAGAAGTTGGCGTATATAACACAAGGCTATTCTATGGATAACAACATCTTTATTGCTGTGGAGCAGACGTTTCGTTGGAGATACTTTCAACTTTTTCAAAACTAATGGATCTCTTTGCCCATATTATCTTCAGTGAAAACGTGAAGTGGATTGAATGAATGGTTTGCAAGTTATCATGCCAACGAGAATTTCGGACATACACACACATGCACAGACAGACATTCTATATCCCCAGGACCAATATCATTCAGAAATTTATCAGAAAAATGATAATGGACAGTTCCACAAGAATCACTGAAGTATGCCTGAACTGCCTGAAATCATGCCTGAATTCAAGCCAGTGAGAGCTCTAAGAGCACTTCACCTCGTGGAAGTCCGGATTTAATGTCCTCTTCTTGATGCTTGTCTTGTATTTGGACCTCTTCTCTTTGTCTGGCTTGAGGTAACTGTCAAATACGAAATAGCAGATTGTTAGCTTTCGTGGGCAGCAAGATAAGAAATATGCACCATCAAAGGTTCCCTGATATCAAGATAATATTAAGACATGAGTTAATGTGGATAAAGACGATGATATTTATTCATTCGGATATGCAGTGCAGTCAGAGAATCCCTTAGCCTTCCTTGGGGTTACCTGATCCAGGAAATTAACTTCCAAACAGATCATTAAATAAAAACGTTGAGTGGGGGAGGTGGTGGGTGGGGGGGGGGAGGGGGTTGGAATTGTTTTAATGTTACACTCAAGGTTATTTCACTCATATGGTGATAGCCAGTTTGGTTGGTGGAAGAAGTCAGAGTACGGTACCCTGAGAAAACCACTGCTCATCGACAAGTAACTGGCAAATTGTCACACATGTACTAGCAGGGCTCGAACCCGTGCCGGTTCAGCAGTGTGAGGCTAGCGATCACCAGCAAAGCGCCTTAGACCACGCCGCCACCGAGGGCCCCAAAATGTTGAGTGAACTTTTTGAGCACCCTTGAACTGATTTTGACCAAATGACCTGGAAAAAGCTGGTCACAGTCACTCATCTTCGAGTGAGTATGATTTAACGTCACTTTCAACACTCTACCCAATCATCTGTAATGTTGACCTCCTGAACATTACGTTTCGTGACCAGATGGATACAGATGTAGCAATACTTGAAACATGCTCTCAACAAGAACATGGTGATGGCCAGATGTATGATCGTCCATGACAACGACAATACACCAAAGCCAAGTCATGTCAAGGGTAAGAGAACTGTATCTTTGCATGTTTGCTGTTAATTATCAAACAAAAACAGCTACAAAACTTCTCTTCAATACCATGGGATATATTATCAAAATTCATGTTTTCGAGCTTATTTCAGAGAATAAAAACAATATCTCACACTTTGACGTATGGGTCCGAGTATCCATTAGTGTCCATGGCGGCCAGTTCAGCACATCGAATAATCCCTACGATCAGCGCCTGCTTGTGTGTCGAGTATTTCAAACTGACCAGAATCTTTCCTCGATCGTTTGACATCAGATCATCATCTTTCTCCAGCTGTGAATAGGAAAACATCTCAATTTAGCCATTTGTTCTAAATTCCTCATGTTAACAGAATTGCCTAATAATCAGACAATTGAAAAAAATTTCAACTTGACTGCGATCAATTTTTTCAGTCAATCAAAATATCTTCTTCAATTTTTGACAGAAATCAAAATGTGAAAGTGAAATGTTATTTCAGACTAAACTGGTTATTGATTTTTTTTAATATACGGAAACACATTATTTAATAGGGTTTATGCTTATCTGTTCGAGACATCGCAGAATATTCTGTTCAGTCTTGTACCTCAGGCTGCTGATTGGCTTGTGGGAAGAAATATTTACCCCTGGTATTGTAAGTGTACTTTCTTTGAAAAAAAAAAATTGTCTAAGAGAATAAATCAGTCATCCAATCAATAAATAAATGTGATAGTATACTAACATGATATAGAAATAATATGCAAACTTAACATAGGAATTAGTGGATTTTGTTAGACAAGGGGCATAACTCTGCAAAATACTTTCTGACACGACTCATTTTCGATAGGCATCTAGTGTCATTTTCAAAACAGATTTGCAGGCATTCTTTGCATTGTGTAAGAGAATAAATCAATAGATCAGTCATCCTATCAATAAATAAATGTGATAGTATACAAACATGATATAGAAATTATATGCAAACTTAACACAGGAATTAGTGGATTTTATTAGACAAGGGGCATAACTCTGCAAAATACTTTCTGACACGACTCATTTTCGATAGGCATCTAGTTCAGGTCAAGAGAAACAACTGTATCACGTTAGGATGTTGTATATGGAACGGTTCTGAAATTATCACAATAACAAATCATAAATGGATTTTTATTTGTAAAAAGGGGCATAACTCTGCAAAATATTGTCCGAGATGACTCATTTTCGATAGGCTTCTGATTTACGTGAAGATAAATAGATGTAACAAGTTTGGTTGCCATGCATGAAACGGTTCTGTAGATATCGCGGTAACGGACGGACGTACGGACGGACGGACAGCCGTACATGATGACGACAATACCCCTAGGCCAAAGTTGGCCGAGGGGTAAAAACTGTTTGAGCCAGCCTGTTTTATATGCAGTACAAATGTCAATCCCCGGGAGCCCCACAGGCCATTTTGTTATCAACAGTTACTGCTTGCTAATTTCATTTCTACTGTTTGGTTTATAAGGAGACCTTAGCTTGAAGTACAAGCCTTTAATAACTTTGTCATCAAGCCCCACCCACCCCACTCCAAGTCAAAAGACCTGTACATGGGGTGTACTTATTATTTTTGGTGGGGGGGGGGGTATCATGACAGCCCTAACAGTGCATGACAGAGGTTCTGGAAATTAGGGAAAGGCATTGCATAATTTGGCAAT
The DNA here is from genome assembly GCA_036873755.1 of Hanleya hanleyi. NCBI lineage: Eukaryota > Metazoa > Mollusca > Polyplacophora > Lepidopleurida > Hanleyidae > Hanleya > Hanleya hanleyi. Next base: position 14,529 of record JAVTVY010019218.1, read on the forward strand.
AACAATTGTGTGTATGACCGAAAAGTCTTAATAAAACACTGACTAACACAAAACAACAGAGAGCGTCGACCTCGGTGAGATAAAGGGAGAAAACCTGGGGACAGTACATTGTGTGGTGGCCTCTATCTGACTGCTTCATAAACAGAACTCTCTACTGAGATTACATTGTAACTATAGAGTGTACGATATCTGCCAGATAAGAAACATTTGATTCATCCATTGAAATTTTTGAATACAAATCCACTATTTTCATTGACTTATGGAGATAGTTGGCAGAAAATACAGCTAATCAAAGTCTCCATAAAATAACATAGAAAATCTAAACGTCATAGACAGGGTGCCACACAAGTACTGAATAAGTCTTTCTCCTGTAACTAAACTGAGCACACCTCTAGTGCGTATTACAGAAGTCCTATCAGCAATGTTTTCGAAATATTTTGGCATTCTATTATCATACAAAGTGAAATTCAAGTGGATATCATTGGTATACACTTTGTGAATGGTTGTTCTTCAAAATTTCATAATTTGCCAGCAAATACAGTTAGTGAGGCTCTAAATTTTCAGTTATTTTTATTCTTTCGCACGAACATATGTAGTTTACATGTTCATCACACAACTCTTTGTCACAATCTTCAAGAATAATATTTTAGCAAAACTTTCAGATACAAATGTGTACAAATGAAAAAAAGGAGCCCATGGGGCTTCAATATATGCCCGCACATTGGGCGGATTATTATTTGCGATCGCACATTTAAACTATGGTATGGACTTGCAAGTATCTGCATAAGTTTGGTGCGCATTGATAGGGTTCATACTTTATGTAAGAATCACGAGACAATGCATACAAAAGCCAAGTCTGGGATACAATAGCCAAGTCTGGGGACAACAATGTGTCTAGACATGTGCCTTTTCAACGACACAAAGACCCAGACAATAGTTCCTACATGAAGTATCGACCATTGATAGCTTCTTGTTCTAGACCCTGGTGGCCCTGGCCCCCGACTTCAAAATCAATGTGTTTTTTTCTTTCTTCTGTGTTTGAGGTATCGCATGGAGAATTGAAGCAAACAAACAGCCAGATGGATGGACAGACAGACCTCAAAAGGTCCTGATATATTCTGCAGCTCTGCTCGGGAGTTTATAGACTGAACATCAATATTTCAAACTATTTCCGTGTTCAGGCTGCAGTGACCTTGACATGACCGTTTGACCAAAAATCAATAGGTTTCATAGTCTGGAGTATGAGGTATATATACCATGAGTTATGGCAAGATTTCTTCATTTCATCTTAGTGACATAATTTAGTGCCAAAATATCACTAAAACAGTGCAGGTAAGACTCCTGATGCAGAGTATAGTAGCAGCCATATCGTATTTGGACTGCAGACTGAGCAAGGGATCTTGCACGCCAATTGAGATGCACCATGCTCGCACAACATTTTGTGGAATAATCCTATACATGGGCTGAAAGGTATAAAATAATAGATGAAATAGCATTCTAAACAAGATAACATTAATGGTAAACTTATGGTAGATTTCCTCTAATAATTCAATCACCCTATTAAAATTCAATCACCCCCAATTTTATGGACAAAATTCAATCCATCATTCTAATAAATTTGATCACACACTAAAATTAAAATAACAATGAAAGAATGGATATATATGCATGGTTTTTGACTATTTTCTCAACTTCCTGTTTTATACAATGATGACCAACACTGATATGTCATTATGACATATTTATTAAAGCATAAACACATAACATTGTAATGATAACAACATTTGGGATAAGGAGGCAGACTCCCGTAGCTCCTTTCTTACAAACTCCGAACAGCGCATGTCAGCTGAACGACTATCGTCTGACTACAAGCACTGCCCGCAATTTAAAATATCGTTAACATGCTCTCAGCGTTGAGATTACTCCGCAATATATACCTTCCTTCTTTCCGCTAAAAGCCATTGTTTCATCAACCAAAAATATCCCAAAAGTATTTAATAAATAGCTTACACCGAAAAAGAAGTTAGATTCTTGAATTTCTCGCCGTTCTCAATGAATCTATTTGCGTAGAGAGCTGCAGATGTGCGTGATTAGTCCCATCGTAACAAACCCACATGCTCCCTGGTCTTTGGATCTGTGCTAGAGCATTCGACTGCGGGCAGTGCTTGTAGCCAGATGAAAGTCATTCAGCTGACTTGCGCTGTTCGGAGTTTGCCTTTCTTACTCTACAGATATAGATAAGTCGTAAGTGTTCAGGGGCCAAGGCAGATCAGGATGCCTCCTGGCTGCAGGGGGTGGTACCCCTGAACAGTCGCCTACACTAAACCTACTAAATAGTCACAGGGCTGATCTCGCAGCGATCAAAGAGTAACTCGTCACTAATTGATTTTGGGGGGAAAAGAAAACCGTATGTTTCCCCTCAAAACATGTGGTGACTTAAGATGGAATCTACCCCATAGCTGCTGAAGGTCGTGAGGTTGAGATAGTGGTAAATTGAATAAATTTACGTTTAAAGATGTAATCAGCCTCAAAATCGATGGATTTTGTAAACTCTCCCATGTCTGTTTCTTTAGCAGCGAAGTTTGCTAAAGCATCATAGGTATTATATTTGATGTTAATGGGTTTGCCATATACATCGAATGCAAGAATATCTTGTCAGAGAAACTTGAAAATTCTGCCCACTCGACAGGTTTTCTGTTTCGCCATTGAATATGTGCTGTGCGTGAAGAGGGAAATGATGTTAGTGTGAGTGACGCAGCGACGCTCACATATCTGAATGTTGCAGCAATGGGATAACGACATGGCTCGTGCTTTTGGTTCGGTAGAGTGGCAGAGCATACATAGGCAGAATGCACCACACATCTAAATGCTTGTTGACATGACCGTTGAAAAATAAATGGCATGCCAAGCCGTATATTTTTAAAGACAAATTCCTTTTATTTTCTTGTGAGTGGTGGAAACGAGTTGAGTTGTTTATGGTTAAATGTGTTTTATTTTGTACCCGTCATAACATGTCACTTCGTGGAGTTTGGGAGAGATCGATTCCAGCCTAGATTTGAGTGAGTGAGTGAGTGAATGAATATGATTTAACGTCGCTTTCAACTACGTTTCAGTCATATCACACCCGGGAACCACACAGGTGGGGTCCTATTCCTTTTCACACCCGGGAACCCCACGGGTGCCTCAGTTAGTCGCCTCTTACGACAAGCTGTCTGAGGAGCTGAGGCCTATTCTCATCATGACCTGCGGTGTGCACAACAACATCCCAGGTCAATCCCCGGAAGCCCCATGGGGCGCCTAGATTTGAGGCGGATTATATCTTTAAGATCATGTGTGAACACATCGAAGAGCGGGAGCAGAAAGAAAGATGGGCGACCAAGAGGCCCCCTGAGATGGCTCCCAGAGGATGTAGATAAGAATGAGTTTGCCCATTGGTCATTATGCACTAATGACCATGCACATGGACCAGTCCCCCAGCTGGTCTGGTGGGAATGGCTAGGACAGTCTATCCCCTGGGAAGGGGGGAAGGTCATCACTGCATAAACTACATTCAACAGGTTAAATTTCTTATTAATAAATTTGATCACCCCTTGATTTCATGGTGGGAAATTTCACTTCCTGTGATTGAATCATTAGAGGATTTACCGACTGATCAATTTAAACGGAAATTTACACATGCAAACACTTGTGAGGTTACAAAATTGTTCAAACTTACAGTGAAGGAAAACACAATTAAACATGCTTTATAACATAATAAAATGCAAACATGAACACTAGAATTAAATTAAGAACACTGTGAAATTGAATCAACAAAATAAATCTGAAACCAGACTCTCCAAGGAAATTTCACGCTCCAAGATTAGAGGTAATTGGCAATGAAGTAATTCAGCTCAATGTGCTCAGGTATTCACAAACTCCAATTAACTGAATTGTATTTAATAAAATCCTGGCTACTTGAATAGAATTTGAGACAACTTAATTGTTCGCCGTCACAGTTTTCAAAAGTGCCGGTATTGGAAACTGTGCCCTTGCTGATTCATTCTCTGCTAACAATGGATCATTGCTGATTTCCTCCACTTTCAGAAATTGCCACTTTTCGATCATTTGCAATAAATCGATCACCCCTCTGTTTTAACACCTCAAATATCACTTCTGGTGATCAATTTATTAGGGGAATTACTGTAAGGGTGGTAATTGATTGTGTTAAGGGGAGGTAACTGATTGTATTCAGGGAGGTAACTTATTGTGCTAAGGGAGGTAATTTCCTGGAAGAGCCTGGTCAACAAAAGAGCACCACAACAGCAAACCTTTTTGTTTACCGGCAGTTGTTTCTCCACGTACACATTGAAGTGTTTGGTTTGGTGAGGTTTGAGACGCTTCAAGGGAACGCGCGTCTCACCGATGAAGTCATAACCAAAGGAATCCTCATCCAATACTGACAACCTGGGGAAATATCAATATTCAGCATAACAATCTATTCAGAAATTCCAGACAACCACTCCCTACAGCATTATGTAATACATGTACATGGGTTGAAATAGTCAGTGGCTTGAAATAGTCAGTGGCCTGGTTCCATAGGCGAGTGAAAATTGATTTGGCGACCAAAATAATAATGGTGATTGCCAGTGGCATTTTCTCCTCCAACTGACACTTTTCAACACATATAGAGTGTATTTTTTAGAGCAGGTCACATTGTGGGTTCTCAATATATGATTAGCGCCCATATGACCCTTGTTTCTGATGTGGCATTGGGAAAGTTCAGATGGTGTGTTTCTTCCCACTCCTGAATTCTGTTGGGATTTCAATAATTTAAGCAATGTTATCTTTTGTCATCTGTTGTGTCAACATGAAAAGTCAAAATTCCGCAAAACAATTCCTCACCGCTGAGTTTTGTGAAAGGGTCGGCAAATCCAACTTGATTGAAACTACCAGTGCCAGCATTCTACCTCAAACATACCAAAGATCTTTTTTTTTTTCTTGCGAAACAAATGTAACCCTCATAATTTGTTTTGGCCCTCAGAATTCTGTACCTTCAATAGGGAGCCATTGGCCTGTTGCCCTTTGAAATTATTTCAACCCCTGTCCCTTACAAAGCCTGACCCTCAGATTCTCTTACCTCAGTGTTTTCTTGATCATATCTTCCTCAGTGATTCCATAATAAGTTAGAGTCTCATTCCACTCCGGGTTCAGCGTCTTGTGAATTGTCTTCGTTCTTAACTTGTTAGACTACAATAAATCAATTTTCAGTCGATTACAATGATGTCAAAGTAAAAATGTTAAACTGGTATTAGCAAATCATATAAACATTGAACTCTGGAGGAAAACCCACAACTCGCGTTCAGAGTATTCTCATGTTGTGATTTGTAGTGAAGACTCATAGCGTGCAATTTGTAGCATATTAAAACCCGAATCTCACATGAAAAAATACGAATCTCATATGAAATCTCTCGACTCCATTACTTCTCGACTAGTACAATACAGGGCAAAATTAACATTACCTTGAACGCGACTAAAGAAAAACAGGAACGTGGATGAATTCTTGTGTACCGTACTTTTTTATCGTGGCTGAAGAAAAACACTCTCGCGACTATTAATATAATAGGCACAGGCTGTGATATTTACCAAACACGTCAGAGCCTGTATCATGTCTCTTGATTGCTTTAGAAAAGCCACAGGAGGGATTTTTCAGATGGCGCTTTTCCTCAACATGACTTCATGCGTAGTCATGTAAGAGTCATGTGCATGTTCTCTGCCCGGAGCGTTAGCTTTTAGTGCAGCATTATTAAGACAGCAACTTGCACACAATCAAGATTATGTCATTTTTGCCCTGTACTATAGTTCATGACCTTTTCTCTTAACAACTTAGACAAACTTGCCCGTGACTTGTGGTAGACAACTTGGACCCTTGACCATGTGAGAATGTATGGAATAGCTGTGGAGAAGTTTTATCCAAATGCGAAATAACATCATGCTCAAAATTGATTTGTACTTATTTGATGGAAGTGACTGTACATTGATTTATCAAGCAGTGAGTGAGTGATTATGATTTAGTGTCGCTCTCAACAATCTTTCTTTTGGTTTATCAACCTGCTTATCCAAGTCACAGGCACACTTACTTTACTAGCTCCTGGTAACAGATGTAACTTCACATATGGATCAGATAAACCATTAGAATCCATGGCCTTCAAACCCTACAATATATACAGCATCAAATTCTTATTAACAGCATCAAAATCAAGTGAACATGTTATTGACAATTTTTCAGACATCTTTCACTCGTATCACAATGTTTGGGCCCAATTTCTTTTCAAATTCGGGAACCCCATGGGTGCCCCAGTTAATTGCCTCTTATGTCTAGCTGTATGAGGAGTCGTGGCTCTTAATTTTTTACCATGACCTGGGGTGTGCACAATAACATCCATAGGAGCCTTGCAGAGAGATCATGTTATTAAAGTCATAAAATATAATCAACAATACTCTTTAATTTTTACTCTTGAAAATTTTTCTAACACCATGGCTCCCACTGACCCATAGCCAAAATATAGGGACATAATGGTCAAAATATAGTAATATAATGACCAAAATATAGGGCAAAATCCAGAAAACCCATCTTCTCTAGCCAAGTCGACGTACATCACGTTGCTCTGTACATTGCCTTGGCATACTTCTCTAGTAAAGTTGGAACGTTAATCCTCATTGATGATTGGATGCAGAGACGGTGTGCTGCATCCAATCAGAATGCGCATTACGTAGTAGTTGGTTTCCCAAGATGACGGCCCCCACTAAGAATGAGTTGTGTCGAGTGTGCGGGAAAATTCTACCGAAAAGATACAGGAAGAGCACTTTCACGGCCACTTTCGGTGTTTCTGATCAATTGAATAAGATTTTGGGACACGCTGCAAGGTCGAACGATAGCGAATCGCCTCACGTGTGTGCCGACTTGAGATTGAAGGGGAACAACTCCTGGTGGCAAAAAGTTTCTCGCCGTTAAAACTTCCACTAGGTGGCGCAGAGCAGTATTCCTCTGCCACCAGCCAAGAATGTCAAGGCAGCGTAGAGAGCTTCGCGATGTAGTTGACTTGGCTGGTGAAGATGAGAAAACCGGGCATTTCAGTAACCAACAGTGATAATTACTTGTTAATTACAATCTCATAGAATCAGTGTTTTTATCCAAAAACAACAAACATGACAAAAGACAATAGCCTCCACTCCTACCCTTCAGTCGCAATTAGTTTGGACACTTCTGACTCAGACGCGTTGTTATTTTGGAGGATTTAAATTTGTAAGCCAACTACATGTATTCGTGTATATGTATCACAATAAATACAAGGTCAGAGCTGCGCGAAAAAGCACGAATAATCCTGAAAATATAGGACTAATAGGGTAAAATCGGTCAAATTTGAGAAAATATAGGGAAAAATAGGGGAGAGCAGAAAATATAGAGAAAAATAGGAAAAATAGGGCCAGTGGGAGCCCTGTAACACTGTGACAATCAATGGTGGTAATACCTGTGGGCCATCATAGCTCAGTCGGTAGAGCATCGATGCACTTAGCTGTGGTTGTGGCTTCGAATCCTGCTGACAACCCATGTATTCTTCCTCTCACAATAATTTCAAACTCATAATTGCTCTGACAGTGGCAGGCATGATGCCATGCCCACTAAACATTTCTTTCTAATAATGCCAGATGATGCGCACAATGCAACACTGAGAGAGAAGGTTGGTCATCACAGGGACAATGCACAGGTGTAATACCTATGGGCCATCATAGCTCAGTCGGTAGATCATCAACATATTTAGGCAGGGTTATGGGCGAGTGAGAGGATATGATTTAACGTCGATTTCAACACTATTTCAGTCATATCATGAAGTTTGGTTCCTATTCCTTTTCACATCCGGAAACCACACGGATAGGGTCCTATTCATTTTAACACCCGGGACTCAACGGGTGCCCCAGTTAGTCGCCTCTTATGACTGAGGTCTATTCTTACCATGACCTGGAGTGTGCACAACACCACCCCAGGTCAATCCCTGGGAGCCGAACAGGGCGTCAGGGTCATGGGTTTATATCCTGCTGATGACCAATTTATGCTTTCTCTCTCAAAGAAAAAAAAAGAAAAAATTCAAGCAACAGTACTGTTACTTTGACTGTAATTGTCAAAGTAATTCAATGGAACTTTCCAGAAACTTTGTGATTCTGAACAGGCCACTGAAAATACTGAATTTCTTTTTTAAATTTGAATTGACCAATCAAACGCTTTAAAACTGGAAGATATCCCATGATGTACCGAATATCTGGAGCTTCCATAAAATCCATGAATTTTATTGGAATTTTATTTGTGTGAAGGACTGTAATAACCTTGATCACAGAAATTTATATTTGGAACAGAAATCTGGTATTCTCGGGTTAGGATGTATTCACACGATCAACTTCTCTTTGCCAAATGCAATCAACTGTATGGAGGACCATTGCAGCCATTCACTTTCTCTCTGCAGTCTCATATAAGTTTAGTTATTGTGTTTAAAGCAAGCCACAACACTCTTCCATAAAATGTGGTCATATTTGTGAAAGAGTGAGTGAATAGAATTTAACGTCGCTTTCAACAATATTTCAGCCATATCACGACGAACCAACTATTACCCAGCCCAGTTGTGTTCCTGCTACTTCAAAGAAGAAATCTTTGGAGCAGCATGGAACCAGACACCCTCCATCCACCCTATAAAACACTGAGGACAGCGCACAAGACACAGACAGGACGCTTACATGGTGCAATAAAGACTTGTGAAAGAGAATTCGATCGTATGAGCATGGCCTTACTTTAAATTATTACTCACCCGTGATCTAATAATAGAGCAGTGGAGGGCGTTATTAACTGTGTCATATAACAGGGAAAACTCCAGGGTTCCTAAAGAGGCTGAAATTACACACACATAATTATATTGTATGGTTATCGACTGAAGTTCATTTTCTGTCACTGGCACAGGGGTCGAAATATAAAACAATTCCTACCTGTCCCAGGTGACAGAAAAATTATTATTCTACCTGTCGCTTGAATGCTTCAACCTGAACAATGTGATCCACTATTTACATCAAGGAGAATGGAATTTGTTTGGACTCTCTATCTGTCAAAACTTTCTAAATGTATTGAGTATGGACACTGAGAGAACTGTAACAGCAATGAGCATTAAAATACTCATTAAAAATTAACTTGAAAAGTTTGGTAAGACAAAATTAGTGGTTTTAATATCTGAATTCGTTAATTTTTTACCCAAAAATGCTGAATTCGATATAATTTGTGAATGCATTCAGCACTCAATATTTTTCTAAAGAGGGAATGTGCATGTTTGACTCACTGCCATCGCTGTCAGGCGAGGAAGGTCCAGCATCATCCATTTCGTCCACGCCAGGCTTGCTGTATCTGGTGAAGGCCCGGTCAATGTCCCCCTCCTCCTCCTTGGGCGGGATCATCTCCGTCCCTGATCTCAGCGACCCGTTGTGGCTAAATCCTGACCATCAGTCAAACACACAAATAATGATGCATACATGTCAATCTATGCTCTGAACAGTGTTATTTCCAATCCACCTTTCCCACATTAATGTGATACCAATGGACTGACTCTGATAATGTGTCACTGAGTAGCAGGGTAATTTCTGGCTACAATCTCCTGTCATAAATTCTCAATTCTCCCTGTGATGAAATATGGGGAAATATTTCTAACTAGTGATAGCTGTCATATTTTGAAGGGGTTTTTTTTCAAGTTGCCAAAATATTTAATAAGGTCAGTAATATGTTTCTTCTTTTAAAATAGTAGGATAATAAGAAACATATTGATCATATTTAGGTCAGTTATCACTAGCTAAAAACATTTCCCAAATTAAAGCATAAAGATCCCATCTGGAACTGGAGATATCACACAGCTTACCAAAGTTAACGGATGGACAAATGGATGGACAGAACTCGCTATTGCATTATACAACCTCATCTCATGATGGACACATATAAGGAGATTTTTACCTCTCACCCATTGTAGCTGGAAGCTAGACTAGCTGATACTCCCGACATTTGTCTAGAGTCAGTCCATTGTGTTTGCTTTAATACAAGAAAGACACGCTGGTCATAACCACTATTTCAATCATCCTAATGCTCTCCATATTGACATGATTGACCCTTTCCCTCCAATTGATCACTGGGGAATTGATGGCATCACACAGGGCTGCTTCCTAAACCAGTGGACGCACAACTAATATAATGCTGCTAAATTACACATTTCACTGATATCCTGTCTATCACTTTATTCCATTCATTTGGAAGCATGTCCTCATTAAATCCAGTCAAGGCACAACAGAGAATACACACACTAAATATCTTCAACTGTTGCTTAATCTTGCATATCGAGAAATAAATACAAATATGGCAGACATGCAAGGTTGCAAAATTCACTCCAAATAGGAACGGTCAGTCCAGGAAGACTACTGTAGTTTATCAACGGAAATAATATTTTCGCAATAATAATTTAGTCATCATCAGGAGAAAATGAACTTTCTTGTTTGTTGTTAAAACCCTCAACTGGACATGAATTAGGCAACCTGTTAACCCTTCCACCACCAAATACAGTATGGGACAAAAGACCCACACCAAAATAATAAATGCTCAATCGGCTGATGAGGGCGATCCCGCTCTCTTTAATGGAGGTAAAAAAGGTCGTTTTTGCTCAAGAAATCAGTTTACATAATGAATCGTCATCTATCTAATTTGCATAATAATAGGCCAAATATCTGTCACACAATTGAAACAACATTGACTGGTTCTTCAAATGGCAAATTAAGTTTAGGACATGGAACAATAGAAGTGCCTGAAGTTTTGAAGCATTGGTCAAGAAGAAATTTAAAGTTATTGAGCAAAACCTTTTTTATCTCCACTTCAGAATCTGCAATGCATCAAGCGATATTCAGAAATTAACTACGGATTAAGTCTGAAGGTGCATCAATGGAGTTCCTGAAATGGTTCACTGAACAGAAATCCAGGGACTCCCGACACAATTATTGCTTAATTCTGCATTACAAAGTATATTGTATTAACAATTTGACTGGTTAAGCTAACGGCTGTGTCGGTGAATATACACACCATAAGATAAAAGCTGGGTAATGGTAAAATGAGTAGAGCGAACTCAATTATAATTCCAGTAGGTCTTGAGAAAGGTGCCACTTTTCTGTCTTTTTTTTTTCTCAAACATGACTACATTGGCAGAAATTACAGGGGAAATATATTGTAACAGAAGTATAAGAGATCTATAATATTTTCTCTCCTCTCCCCAACAACCAGCCCCATCCTTTCAAGAAACCGTGATTGGCTGAATGTTCATCCAATGTCTTCCATAAATTGCAACCAAGGAAACTATTGGATCTCATTATGAAAACATGAATGGACCAATCAATTTTTTTCAAAAGTGACATATTCCTTGATACAGTGGAGTTTCCATAATATCCAGTGTTGACACTGTGCATACTTCTCGGGAAAATTTATTCCCAAAATTTCATTCTCATGTCAGTCAAGTTTAAATCAGGCTGGTCGAGTTCCATGGCAACTTGGGGCCAACAAGATTAGCAATGCAAACACATCGCTACTGATAATGAATCAGAAGTTCGGTTAAACATGCACAATCAACAATGCTAGACACATGTACATTGAGACGTTATATGAGCAGTGGGTGGAAGGGTCAACACGGCAACAAAACTAACCTCCCGTACTTGATTTTTCACTGTCGGTCTCATCATGAATATCGTCGCCCCGGCTACTCTCCGTTGCGCTCAGCTGTCCACCGTACAATGTCCCACTCGTAATACTGGTTTTACTGTCTGCCATGCCTTGTGACCCGTAGAGCTGAGCAGGACCCGAACTGCCAATACTGACATTGTCACTCTCTGGAAAAGTGTCAGAATGAAGGGCTTGTTGAACAAGTCCTCGAGTAGATACATGTACATGTAGGCAGGTCATTACAGGACAGGGATATAATACATAGCTTTCATATTTACAGGTGAGTGTGAATATGATTTAATATCGATTTCAACTATATTTCAGTCATATCACAACAATGGGCCCAATTCCTTTTTACACCCGAGAACCCCACGGGTAGGGTCCTATTGCTTTTCACACCCAGGAACCCCGCAGGTGTGGTCCTATTCCTTTTCACAAAAGGGAACCCCACGGGTGCACCAGTTAGTCACCTCTCACGACAAGCTGTCCGAGGAGCCGAGGCCTATTCTTACCATGACCTGGGGTGTGCACGACGACATCCCAGGTCAACCCATGAAGCCCCATGGGGCTCCATATGAACAGTTTCTCGCTTGGGGGCCACTCTGGAAACACAACTGTGAATGCTTTATTATTCGCATGGAACTAAGGCTTTCCACGATAAAGATAGTTCCCATTCGCTTAGTCGGGGTGGGAGAGGGTACAGTGAATAAAATATTCAAACAGATATCACACTGTGAGTGATGCATCAGAGGCATTTCCGAGCTCAGCAGTAAAAATCATAGTTTCAGTGGAAGTTGACTGCAAAAAATCAGGCCTACATTTGGTGAACTGGACTGTTGCTTATCCACGAAAGATACATCCTGCAGAGTTTAGAGTCAAATTGTGAAAGAAAATTCCCGCAAAAATCAGGACATCTACAGTACATGTCAGATTATTTATATTCTCTTCATCGAGAGCCTAGCTAAAATTGTTCTACAAATTATAATGTTCACCAAATACTTACAGGACGTTTGTCAAAAATTGTCCGTCACATAATTAAAATACATGTAAACTGACTGAAAAGCCTGACAGTGACAATTTTCTGCTGGACATGTCCTGCAATTTTCGACCCCTGTGAGTTCATAAGCATATTTATATGGCCGAGCTGTTCACCACATTTCGATATCCATGACCTTCGAAACTAGGTCAAGGTCATCCCAAAATGATGTGGAGATGATAATCAGGCAGCACTGTGCCAAACATCCACACACGAGCTCAAGGCGACGTCTGACCTTGTGGTCACTAGAGAGATCATCTTGACATTCTGACACTGACCACACAGTGTGTCAACTACATCACATTAATGAGTCTCTTGACCTCAAGTTCACTAGACTTAAATACAAACAAATTATTGTTAAGTGCACATGTACTAAATTCGGCACAGATAGTACTGACCGGACTCTCGTCCCCCTTTAGCTTTCCGTCTGCCGATGCTGACCTCATCCTCGGAGCTACTGGAACTCTCCTGTTCACTGCTATCACCGTGGTAAGCGCCAGCAGCAGCTGTAGAGAGAGAGAGAGATAAATTACATTCCCCAAATTATGACATGTAAGTATATTGCATAATTAGCATAGAAGATAGAGAATTTAATCAAGGCGGTAGAACTGAGGGAGAAAGTAATACATTTACTTGTCAGGTTTTGCACCAAATAACTGATAATAATTGAGTTATGTCCCTTGCTTATCTTAGAAATGATATCTTGGCTTTGGGTACCAGTTTCTCTGTTTCAGCCAATCACATCGCAAAGTGGGTAGTCAGTAGCCATCCAGACTAAATGTTAAGATGCCACCTAATTGGTTGATATTGACTGAAGCGGACTGATGAAATAGCAGACCAATGGCAGCAGTGTTTGCACCATTCAAAAATGCTTTCCTAATTAATCAGCTGTAATTTAATGATTTCCAAATTCCGCATCAAATTTCAAAATCACACCGGGCCCGGATGTTAGAATGGGGGGTACCAGAAAATCAGCATGTACTATTTCACTTTTTTACCCCCTATAGAATTTGGGCACATTTTGATGATTTTTGTGGTTTCCTTGGCAACATCACACAAAATGTCCATATAACGCTGTGAACGTGATAGAAGGTAAACCGTTTCCACTAGGGATTTCAAATTTGGCATGCAGGATTGTTGGGTGGTCAACCACAAGCCTTTTGAATTTGGATAATTACAGTGATTTTTGTGGTTTCCATGGCAACGTCACACAAAATTTCCATATGACGATGTGAACGCGAATTGTTCAGATTATTGTTAGAGTTCAAGCCAGAATGGCTTGAAGCCTTTTGTCTTTGTTCAGAATATTTTCCTTCTTCCTTCATATTTTTTGCACGCGATAGTTCAAATTATTTATTATAGTCTATAATGCATCCAACATCCCACACTGAATTTATCATATTCTAATCTTTTACAAGCCACTGCTAAAGCATCTTCTGCATTCAACCAAATCTTTCCCGCTTTTATATATGCGTTTTCCATTCATTGTGTACCAATATACACCGACTAAAACTGTCTGGCTGAGGGTTTGTTGCACCTTTTAGGTATTGCCTTATGTTTTCTCTGTCCCCCAGCTGCCATGGACTCCGTTGTATACATCAGATTCAGGTAATTAACCGTTCAAATCTGTGATAATATATGGTCTTAAACGGGAATAAAACTGGGACCCATGAACTCTTGTTTCGTCCATGAGGGATTACTTGAATATAATACAAACATACGCTGTATTCACTGGGAGACAGACTAAGACCCATCCATAAAAAGACACCTTGGCTATAATGTTAGCTTCCATGGAAAGATGGAGTGTGATACGGTCTATAATTATCCCCCTTCTCACAAGGGGAATGAGAAAATCATGCATATTATCTCCTGAAGTTCTCTCAATCAAAATACTTCAACTAATGCCCTTTGGGGCTTAGCATTTAGCAATATCGATCAGTCGAGCAATGGTACCACTATACCAACATTGCAGTCAAAGCTGTTGCTCCAAGGGGCTTATTATTTGGGGGGAGATTGAGTGTTTAATACGTGCAGCATGATGTACGTTTTGGAGATAGTGTGGCTCTCATACTCCAGGGGTGGAGACCCGAGTGAATGGGTTTAATAAGTACTGATGCATGATGTCCGCTCCCTGAATATAAGAGGGTAGGGGGTAGTCATCTTCGCAGGTGAATCCTAAATCCTCACAGAGGGTTTTTTACCTGGACATTATTGGGGATTCAAATGAGTTCTTGAGTCGATTGTCTCTATTATACAATCTCGTACATTTCATGCCCTGTGCATGTTTTGGATTAGCACGTTGGTATCACAAGCCTGCGGTTTTTGCTTTGACTTCCGATGTCGATCGTTTCAGCTTGACATCAAAGTAGTATGGCCCGGGAAGAAATTCAAACCTGCCACATCTCATACCTCGCAGCGGATTGGCGAAATCAGCCAGGTTAGCACGTTCACTGGTTGGTTTGATTTAGAGGAAACCCCTTGGTCTATTTATATCCATAACTGGTATGTGTAACTAAACCAAGCCTGTGCATCGATCCCAACAGATCGATCGATGCACTGGCTCACGAGGATGGGGAGTAGTATAAGACTTAAAATTTTGTAGTTTAGGAGATAGAATGTTGGGCTCAGAAGCTATGGTCGGAAAGAAGTAATAAAAAAATGTTAACATTAACGTCTGGCCATGAATATAGACACTTTCTATATTGAGCTATGGGCTCAACAAGCGTTCTGAGAACCCCAACATCTCGCCTTGCGGGGTCATCCGCCGAAGGTGCAGCAGTATTGAAAGCATACATGTAGAGCAAACAATAAGGTCTGGAATAGGTGATGTGGTACAGACAATAAGGTCTGGAATAGATTATCTGGTACAGACAATAACATCAGTCTCATGTGGGATTACTGGCATATAAGTTAATCCCATGTAGGATGGATAGGTCAGTGCCATCGGATTACTGGTGCATAGGGCAGTCCAGTGTGAGATTACTGCTGGATAGGTCAGTCCCATGTGAGATTACTGCTGGATAGGCCAGTCCTGTGTAGGATTACTGCTGGGTGGACCAGTCCCGTGTGTAATTACTGATGGATAGACCAGTCCCCTGTGGGATTACTGCTGGATATTCCAGTCCCAAGTGGGATTATTGCTGGATAGGCCAGTCCTGTCTGGGATTACTGCTGGATAGATGAGTCTCGTATGGGATTAATGCTGGATAGGACAGTCCTGTGTGGGATTACTGCTGCATAAGCAGTCCAGTGTGGGATTACTGCTGCATACGGCAATCCTGTGTGGGATTACGGCTGGGGAGGCCAGTCCCATGTGGGATTACTGCTGGATAGGCTAAACCTGTGTGGGATTACAGCGGGATAGGTCAGTCCCATGTAGAATTATGGCTGGATAGGTCAGTGCCATGTGGGATTACTGCTGCATATTGCAGTCCAGTGTCATATTACTTCTGGATAGGTCAGTCCCATGTGAGATTACTGCTGCATAGGCCAGTCCCGTGTGGAATTACTGCTGGATAGGCCAGTCCCATGTGGGATTACTGCTGGATAGGCCAGTCCGGTCTGGGATTACTGCTGGATAGGTCAGTCCCGTGTGGCATTACTGCTGGATAGGCAAGTGCCATTTGGGATTACTGCTGGACAGGTCAGTCCTGTGTGAGATTACTGCTGGATAGGCCAGTCCCAAATGGGATTACTGCTGGATAGACCAGTTCGGTCTTGGATTACTGCTGGATAGTTGAGTTCCGTATGGGATTACTGCTGGATAGGTCAGTCCCGTGTGGCATTACTGCTGGACAGGCCAATGCCATTATGGAATACAGCTGGATAGGTCAGTCCCGTGTGGGATTACTGCGGGAGAGCTGTGACCTAGGGAAACATGTCCACCAAGTTTTATAATCATCCCACGAAAGGTTCAACAAACTTTTCATGTACAGATCTACATGTAAATTTTTGCCCAACAAAAACCGTATCAATGGAAAGGTACAAAGTCTAAACTGCAATAATTAGGACAAAAATTCATATTTAATGTCATATTTCTTAAATAGCATATGCACATCGTCGAATCACATTGAACTTGGGTAGCAAGTGTCAAACTCATCCAATGAAAGCTGACAGCTTCAGAAAACTTTCCATGTACAGGTGTACATGGATATACATGTACATTATTATTGGCAGATTACTTAGACAAAACCCTCAAAATTTGAACAAAAATTAATATTTCATCTCCTAAATAGCACAGGTACATCTTCTAATCATAAGAAACATGTGTACCAAGTTTCATAATCATTCAATGACAGCTGACAACTGCAGCAAACTGTGGTGTACAGATGTACATGTGCACTTCAGCTAAACGCAAAACTCCATCATTTGCCATAATTTGGAGAAATATTAATATTTCATCTCAAAAATAGCACAGGTACATTCTTTAATCATAAGAAACATGTGTACCAAGTTTTGTAATCATCCAATGAGAGCTGACAACTGCAGCAAACTTACCATGTACATGTACATGTATACATATAGAGGTCTACATGTACAATTTACCTAAACAGAAAATTCATTCATTTGCCATAATTTGGAGAAAAATTAATATTTCTTCTCAAAAATAGCACAGGTACATCCTCTAATCATAAGAAACATGTGTACCAAGTTTCGTAATCATCCAATGAGAGCTGACAACTGCAACAAACTCTATCATAGGGATTTTAACATTGGAGCACCCGAGGGGTAGTACCCCCAGGTAGCATACCCACCCCCCATATTTTTTTTATTTTTTAAATATTTTTTCTAATTTTTCTAGATTTTTGCTAAACCAAAAACCTTATCATTTCCAGGCAGGGGACACCGACACCGACGACGACATCCTCTCTCCCCCCTCACAATATCTCCCCTTTACTTCGTAAGGCGAGATAAAAATGAAATTAAGAGTACCAGTTGTTCCTCGTCCCCTGCTCCAGGTATTGTAGGTTCTCACAGATCCTGGTCTGTTAGCACGTTGTGATCGTCCCTCCATCCGACCTCTGTTCAAACTCCCATGATACTTCAAACCCAGTGACTCCGCTTTCTTCTCCGGAATTGTGTACTTTGGTATACCTTTGAAAAACCATGCCCCTGACCTCTTCCAAACCTGAAACGAAGTTTCAGTTGAATATTTCTTCATATTGTCACATTTTTGGGCAGTAGCAAAAAATCACCATTATTGCACACTAAAATACCATACCCTGCTTCATTGGTCTCTCATCACATTTCATCCTCCATTAATTAGATTGCCCTTTGAGATTCAATCACCCCTAAATTATGTGGACAAAATTCAATCAGTCATTCTAATAAATATGTTAAAATAAGAGAGAAATAATTAATTAGTCGCCACATTTATCACCGAAAATGTCTCAATGGTGATGACAGTTCCAGAAGAAAATTGTTAAGTTCCTTATGTTGTAATAAATACTAATATCGACATATTTGGCAACAACATTAAATGAAAAATTGCCACTGATTGGGAGAGTTGCACAAGCATCTCTAACATGTCTAAGTTATAATTTTGCTAATGTGGGTGCCCGCTGCTCTCCAGAGTCAAGAAGCCAGGGAAATTGGGCAGGAGAGTGAGTTGGAAATCGAGCGGGACTGAGAGCGAGTTACTCTTACTGATCTGGTTAAAAATCTTAAATCTCAACTGTACTTTGGCAACAAAACTGGAATTTTTTAAAATCACTACAGTCATGTAATGCTGCTGCCCAGGGGGAATCATTAACATTAACACTTGATAACAATATTGTAACGCATGATGAAACATTTGCCTCATGTGTTTACAACAAGCAAAACTGATCATGCATGATTTATCGCTGATGGACAAGTGATTCGGGGGACCCTCACTACGTGATGGAGAGACCAACAAAAACTCTGATGTAACTATACTAACCTCTCGAGATTCACTACAGATCTTACACAACCAGAGGGGCTGTCTGTTCAGGTTATACGTGTCCACCCCACACTTCGTACACACAGCCTGGGTGAAATATAAATACACAAACATGTTAGAGATTTGATTCTAATGATAAGATTACATTTGTGTCACTGAACTAGAATAGAGAACTGTATGCAACTAAATAGGTTAGAAGGAAGAAATTATTTCCCCTATCCCTCATAATGTTAAATGGCACTAGTTCACTGAAAGAAACCTACTTTACCGGAACCAGAACAATAGTTCCCGGACATTATGTTTAACCACAATAGGTGGTGATCACCTAGATTGCATAAAAATCTGGAGTAACCCAGTACCAATTTCAATGAAACAAGGTCGAATGGCCCGATTTTACAGCTTCCGAGATTAAGACAATACAGGAATTCCACTGGAGGTAAATATTGCCAGTGCGCGTTAATTACGCCGAGAAATTACATGAAATTTAGAGACAATTTTTTGCACTCATTCACCAACTTTCAGCTACCAGCACTTCATCTTAATAGCTAGCCTGTCCCATAGTCGGATACATTCAGGGTACGAACTTTTTGCCTTCCAGGAAAGGCAAAGAATGGAAAATCCAGAAATGTTGCTATTCCAATAACCTCACATGTGATACATTGTCGTTAACACTATTATAGCTGCACAGCTCCTAAAAATAAACATAATATGTACCCCTCTCCCACCCTTCACCCATTAACAAAATGAATGCAATTGACCATACATGTAGGTCAGGATCTCTGTAAATACCTCAACATTGTAGTTTTTGCTATACCATCATCTTACCCGACATAATACCTGGTAACTCATGGACACACTGAATGCGGGGAACATAAAGGGAGATAATTAACCATCCAATGATATTATACCTTTTGTAGAGAGCAAAATGGATAAAAGTTGTTCAATGTGTAGTGAAATTCACATGAAATTGCTCAGTGGCTGATTTAATTGGTTGTAGCTGCACCGCCGAATCGAGACCAGACTGAACATTCTCCCAAATTGTACAATTTGAAGTAATAGGACAACAAAACAGGCGAAATGCTGTATGATGCCCCATACATGGATAATGGATATATACATGTATATATATATGTGCATGAGAAGGTTTCGGCATAAAGAACTGACAGAAAATAAGGCTATCTCTCATACCGAGCCCTCGAAATAGAGAGAATTCACAGTTTGCGATCTTAAAGCATCACCTCTTGAATTTTGAAGAGCTTAGTCAGATACATCAAAGGGCATCATAATGAGCATTTCAAACCCGACCAACCTGGACATCCTGAAAGTGTCTCACATCCTCAAATCATATATGAAAACAACAAAGTTGGTCAGACAGAATGGATATGGCATTATCAGGTTTGGAGCTGTTGGGACTACAATACCTATATGTTCATTTCAGGGAGTGAGAAAAAAACTGAACAGGTACCTGATAACTAGTTGAAAGGCTTCAATACTTCTTAGCTTGTGTACACTGACCTTTCTACAGTCATCACAGTATGTAGGCGAGGCCCCCAGCAGTCCAAACTCATCTCCACACAGTATACACTGAGCTGTCCCATCTCCCATAGCATTCTTCTTCATGTTATCCAGCTTTTCCACCAGACGTCTAACGGAGAAACAGGACAAGAGATTATGAATGAAGACCAGTGAGCGATACACATACATGTATATATGCATGAGGGATGAGCACCCAATCTTAATAAATTAATATCCCATCAAATCAGTCCCCGATCATATATACGTATGTGTAGGATATTACTTACTTCAGTTGAATTTGGTGTTCGGTGTGCTCGCATTATGACTATTTAAAAGCATTATGACATCATGACTCTCTCCATTTACCCTAAGGTTTATCTTACCCTGCATTATGGCACCACACTGGCTGGACCACGGCAACATCAAAAGATATCCCACCAGTGGGGTCTGATTCCATTGGATTAGATTAGATTGGATGAGCACCTTGCACATCACATGAATGTGTCCGTTTTACGACAATCCCATTCTCCTTCTCATGCAGCTTTTCATAATTTAAGTTCAATATTTAAACGAATCCTAAGACATTAGCCAAATCACTCACTTGTTAATCAGTACTTACTACTAAATAACACACATGCAATCCGATTTAAAACAGACCCAGAAACCAATTCTCTAACTATATCTGATCTCCTTCCTATCTAAAGGCCGTTTGGTGACCTTCAGGCACAAAAAATAACTGTGCATTAACTCATCTTAACTCACTAATCAATGCAACGTATGAGGATGGCATGACATGATATTATGGGACATTCATCTTCTTCAACAACCAACTGACTGGGTTAAACGAATTAGTCACAGGAAACAATTTTCAAAATAACCCAAAATAGAATGGCATGACTGACCCATAAACATTACGAAATGTGATGAATATTTATCTATGATTGAAATTTGCTGTGTATTTATCCAAAAATGATTCAAACTAAATACGTAGCAAGGAGCAGCTATACGGTTTCGACACCAGCCAAGAGTGATATAAGTAACACCATGTGGGGAAATTCCATGATGTGGATTGGTTGTCAACTCGACCTGATTCTTTAACTTGCAATTTGTATGAATGTCATCGCCATTCTCCGCCTTACTATATTTAGGAGACTCTGGAATTACCGGGGGCTCTCTGCGGAATTTCGTGCAAGACCGAAATGAAGTAGGAAGAGGGTCAGATCCACTTACGCCATCTGGATCTGTTTTGAATCAGATTGACGTAGCCCATGGAGAAATTTTTCACTGGAATATACCATCCATGGTTCCTACCCTTTGTGTAAGACAAAATTCTCCGTCTTTTCCAGGTCCATACAACTTTTTTCCAGGACCTTTGACTGAATTTTCCAGGACATTTTTTAACACCTTTTACCATGTTTCATTCAGCAAATTCAACAATGTACGTGTACATTAGAATGAAATGAATATGTATTTCAACTATCACGTTTCATACAGATCTGACTAGATTGAAGAATAAATTCAGTTTGTTGGAAAGAAATTCCAGTAATTAATTGTGGCAGATGGGGGGAGAGAGGGCAATAAAATTCGAGGACATTTCCAGGACTCTTTACAAAAATTGTCAGCATTCAAGGATTTCCAGGTCCTGGAATTTATTTCCTCATAATTCAAGGAAATCAGAGAAATCCAGGACCTGTATGAACCCTGTACCATTACAGTGATTTATTTACCCGATGCGTTCCTGTTCGACCTGCTCGAGGTACTCTGCCTTTAGGATGACGTTCATGATCTGTTCCTGCTCATCTATACTCAGCTGGTCATTCTTGTGGAATGTGGCCAGTCTGTTAGTATGGACTGACCAGCCAGTGCCCAACCTACAACAAGCATGTACAAGTCAGTCAAAATTATCGCAGGCCTTGCTTTTCGTCCATTTTCAGGGGTATCCAACTGATGCCTGCAGGAGTCGAAATAACCCCCCGTCTACCTGTCTCTGATAAGTGAAATTTGTGAGAGACAAGTATAAAAATAATCTACTAGTCCCAAGTGACCAGTAGATAATGTATTTCAAGATATATTTTTTCTGAATGATTTCTTTAAAACTGACACAAACTGGGTTCCTAACAGATACTATAACATAACTGAATATTTTTTGCTTTTGAGCCACATTTTCTCCACTTTATTGCAACATTTTATTGGTCGATATTTTGGTGAAGACAAGAAGACAAGTGAAAAATGGGCTCACCTGTCACCTGAGACAAGTAATTTTTTTCTAACATTTCGACCCCTGCTGCATGTAAACCATGGCCTTATACCCATAATTTCATTTACTCCTATGGTTACTGTGTTTATTTGTCTAATTCTAGAATTAGCTGGTTGCATCATTTATGGAATTTGGATACAGAGAAAACAATTTGTTTCCATTTTCTTTCTTTTGGTTATATTTTCACGGGTATCCAAATGGATACTGGTGATAAAAGGAATAGGACCCTACCCGTGGGTGTGAACAGGAATAGGGCCCTACCCATGGGTCCCAAGTGTAAAAGAAATAGGACCCTACCTGTGTGGTTTCCGGGTGTGAAAAGGAATAGGAAACAAATATCATGATATGACTGAAATAGTGTTGAAAGCGATGTTAAATCATATGCACTCACTCACACCTGGATACTGGTACATCAGATTCACGGTTATCTTTATGCAGGAGTCGAAATGTTAGAAAAAAAATATACTTATCTCAGTTGACAAGTGAGCACATTTTTTACTTCTCTCAGAATTTGACTTGAACACTAAAATATCGACAAAAAAAATGTTGCCATAAAGTGGAGAAAATGTTGTTCATGAGAAAAATATTCAGCTACATATTATAGTATCTGTTAGGGACCCAGTTTCTGTCAGTTTTTGAATAAATCATCCAAAAAACATATCTTGAAATCAAACTTGTATGAATGATCATTTGACATTATTGGGGGAAACCCTAGTACATTACCCGCTATGTGTACTCAGTGACCTATCTCCTCAGTTGAAATACAAGTATTCTTATATTATTTTTCCAACTTGCACAAACTTCAAGTCAATCCTTTAGAAAAAGTGCTGTGCCTACAGGGCTTGCTTTACCACGGGAATCCGATTCCCGTCAGCACTCCCGCAAAATTGAGCAATCTGTATAGAATGATAGCTTTGGATTCCCGTAGAGTTGTATTGCGAGAATCTGTCCGATTCCCATAAAATTTTGACGATAAGCGAGGCTTGGACTGTACATGTCGCACTGGCAGGTGCACTGGGACAGTGGTTTGTTCATCCACTCTCTTTCCTACATGTATCTCTGCAACATGGGGCAGGTTTTTCGAGTATCGATCACCAGTGTATAAAATATGATAAATATGGATGAAATTATCAATTATTCCAAGAAAAGACCATTATGCTGACATTCATGATAACTTTGTCAACTTCATGTCGAATATAGTCCAGTTATCATTGATTAAAAACATTTCCTAGGATAAAGAGATAGGAAAGAGAATTTATGAACCAACCCAGAGTTAAATACAGGGTCTCACTGCCTCCTTCAAAAGGACTCTTCTAAAAAATCAAATGCATCAAGATTTGCAAAAAAAAAATCAGTTTCTTGGCAAGAAGTCAAATATTTATATATTTGTGTCAAGATGTAACACGTTGGACATGTGTACCAAACATCATCTGAACACACAAGCCCTTTCTTCTCGACACGTTCTTGCAAATTTTTCAAATTGACAAATTTACGAAAAATAAAATTAGGACTCAACAACTTCTCCTGTATAGAACACTACAACCAGCGTGAACCGCTTCGTGCTCAAGTTGATCAGAATTTCTTCAGAACAGCTTCACTGTTAAAGGATTAACTTGAATTTTGTGCAAGTCCTGGATTAAGGGGCAGGCGCCTCGGACAACGTTTGAAAGGGGGGGGGCTGAACTCTATATCGGCCATGTTAAATGCTGGACTGGTGCTATCTAAGATAGGACTTATAACATTGCATTGTAGCCCCCCCCCCCCGGTTCCGCGGCCCCTGACCTGGGGTCTGTAACACCAGAAGACTCTATACAAATAACATGCTTTAGGAGGATGGCTCCTGAGGGAATTAATAGACATTAAATGATTAAGTACATGCAAATACGGCACATCATTACTGATACATTTATCTAATGGCTGTCCGGGATCACATTTATTGTGTACATGTAGCGGAGGGAATTCACTCCAGTCACCCCTACAATATGACTTGTCTCTTCGAAACGATCAGGTTGACTGAAGGAATATTAAACTCGCATGTGGGGACTATTTATCACAAATAATTTCTCTGGGGACTAGTACGATAGATATACTGAGCTTGTCCAATCAAATTACCCTGAATTCTAATCAGATTATATCGTACATGTATGTATACTATATATTTCATAGTGCAGAAATTAGCCTGCCAAAAGGGAAAGAGTCTGTTCTCCAGCTCTAAGGACCCCGACCCCTAATTAAATTATTTTATTCATTTATATGTGTAACCATGTCATAAACACTCGGGATCTCTCATCCAGAATTGCTGAGGAAAATATGATGGTAAAAATACTCCACCTCAAGCATATTATAAGATGGTGTCATTCAAATAGGGGTTATTTGAAAGTCACAGGATTTTTGCCCATACTGATCCTTAAAATGGTTTAATTGTGAGCACGAACATCCCAGTCAATAACATGTACATCTGCCTGAAATCCAACTTGCATGACTTAGTACAGTGAAACTTGCGAATACCGAGACCTGAGTAAACTGACCAACCTTTAAATACAGACATTATCCTGGGTCCCAATACTTACATTCAAGGTATTTTGAACCTTGATAAACCAGAACCCTGTCCAGACCGACAATACAATCTGGTCCAAAGCATGGTCGGTTTAAACAGGTTTCACTGTATCCGTAAAAACATGTACACGGTTTGATGAAAAATATGAATGACTTAAGGTGAAACTTACTTGGCCCGTAAGGCAAGCTGGCGGTCATTTGGACAAACCCAGCGGTCCATTCTTACTGCCTTGACCTCTAACACATCCACATGGATACACTGTAGCAGGGGCTGTTTTTGACTGACCGACCGTTTCTATTCGAAACAACTATGCGGGTAATTTACATGGGATGGGTAGATGGAGCGCCAGTTGATGTATGACGTGTATCTCCCTCCTGGTAATTATTACCGGCATCTGTCTGCTACAGGAGCGCGGCGTCTGTTACATGATCCACCATACCCAGCACCTGTGACAAGGAGATAGAGAAGATACTGAACTGTATTGAACGTGATGAAATAAAACACAGGCATTATATATTTATCTCGAAGTTGAATGCAGATTCCTGCGAGTCTGCATGACTGTGCTTCAGGTTGTCATGTTAGCCAGTGGGTACAGTCTATTGTACCCTGATAATACGCTATATGCCTTCACTGCCACATGAAGTGATCAGAACATTATATAGCAGACAGTGAAGTACATGTAGTATGTGCAGAAAACAAAACCAAAAGGCCTGAAACCTGATATATCTCACTTCTAATTCCTGTGATGCAATGATACGTCCATGACAAATGGCAGATGGGGATTATAATAATGCTATTGAATTACCCCCACCACTACCTTCATGTAACATGACATCAATTTCATTTCTAATGCTCAATCCCTGGACTGGTATCACAGACCATTTCTGCCCTCATCATGGAACATTGACACCCAGCAGTGGAAGGAGAGAAAAGTAACATTCATACAACGTCATATAAATGTACACCTTCTCCTCACCCCACCTGGACTCCACCAGTCTCCTTAAACACAGAGAAATAGGGACAATCCTAGACTTGCACAAAATTCAAGTTAAGAGTTTAACAGAGCTGCGCCGATAGCACCGATGCGTGGTGACGTGGCTCACAAACGTTCATTCATCCACTCCCTTCCCTATCTCTTAAGCATGGGGTGGGGGTTTTATCTATTGATACCTGGTGAATATATGATCAAATTACGATTCCATGAAAGTACAATTATGCTTATACCTATGATCATTTTTGCAACTTCAGGTTGAAAATAGTCCAGCTATCATAGACTAAAAATATTTCCTAGGCTAAGCATAGGAAGGAGAGTGGAAGAAATAACTGCTGTGAGCCACATCGGCTCAACTCATATTGTCGAGTGATTAAATTGAATTTTGTGCAAGTCCGGGATTGGGAACTACAGGCTTCACACTTAAATATTGTTTATAAGCCAAGGTTATTATCACTGCACAATAAATAAAGCACAGTCAAATCGATATATATTTAGCTTTTAACAGTCAACAGTAGGGCCTATAAAAAGGAAGACAGGGCTATAAAATGTTACATACAAGTACCACTATGACCATGGTAATTATTTGAACAACATAAATCCTGGTGATTATTGAAGTAATGGTTGGGCTGGAATGGGGCTCAATCCAATATCAGCTAGGTGACTGTAATGGTGCGAGTCATTCACAGCTGTGCGTACAAATATGGCGACTGCAGAGCTCTATGTGTAATGCACTCAGAAAATCCCATTACCTCACTCAATAGTCCAAATAAACACATCCTCTGCGAGTCCTAAAATGTTAGAAAATGATCCTAATCAAACAGGACTTAAAGCGGCATCGCTCCCAGATTTGGATATAATGAGAGGGGATTCATAAATTCATATCAGAAACAGTCGAGTGGCCACCGTTTAAAAGTCGGGTCTTCGACGACGCTTACTGAGAAACAGGTAATACTCGGGGATACATTCAGACTGTGCCCGCCACAATCATAGCAATGAACACCACAGCTGAGCCGATATCTCGGTAGGACGTCTATCCGTCACCCCGGCAACTGAACGGGCGAAATCAATAAGCTCTTGCCAGCAGATCAGTGGCTGTATTAGGCACGATGCATCACCTGTGGGGGTATAATGCCCAGGAGAAATACCACCAGCGCTGTGTTTCAATGATTGATTCATTAGGTACGGGCACGCCAACTCCCTCGGGGCAGCTGTTTCAAAAAGCAAAGCCTGTTTAACAGGGAAATTAATAAAACTTTAATGGTCGACACTTCATAGGGGCAATTCCTGGGAAGTCTGCCGGTTGATTTCTTGACAAATACATGTACATTTGCGGTATTACTCCAAGTGCTACAAACGTTATTAGGTTTAGCTCGTTTTCTTCTTTACACTTTACCATAGCCAAATGAAATTGTGGACAGTAGGATACTTTCAGATGATTTAAGCTTGCTGTGACTTTTATACCCATGCTCAAATTGAATGTGCCCAAATTAGATGCACTTTCAGATTACACAATAAAAAAAACAAAAAAAAAACAAAACAACAACTGCTAAATAATATAAAATTTTGATTATTTTCTGCTGGATTCCACAAAATAATTGTAAGTTATAACAAGACTCAAAGTTAAAGTTGAAATGCAAGGGTTTTCATATTTACCTTTTTATGTTCTTCATGGGTTAGTTATTATTGGAAATATCAGCCTATTTACTTCTTTTTGTTTTATTTGATGTAGTTTGTCTCCTAGTAGCTTTGGAAAAGTTCTCCAAAGTTCGTATTTCAAGCCCGGCCGATTTCAGAAATGAAATCTGCACCACTCATCTGCACTTGTTTGACTAAGGTTTGTGACTTATAACGTTCAATCTTCGTGAGGCTTAGCGCTAGTCTGATGTGACATCACAATCAAGGAAAGATAAGCGATGATGGTTTGCAAATCGAAATTCAACTGAGTTTTGGATACCAACTTTTTAAAATCTCCCATCGCAAAAACTATCTAAGCGATGTAGATAGACATATATTTCTATCATCATTCTACCTAAATAAAATACAAAAATGAAAATCTAAATACCTGTGCATTTGGCTGTAAATTTAAATGGATCCGATCTGCAACACAAATGGGGCTCACATTTGGAATTCACTTCCCTGTCATTTTAGAACTGCCGATTTCAAGACTTTAAAAAAGGGGCTTTCAATATATGCGACTATATCTGTGGTAACATTTAAGTCAGATTTAATATTTTTTTAATGTTTCTTTTTATTTTCACCTCGTTAAGAGTAGGTAAGAATAACCACTGAGCTAATATTTGTATGTTTACAACACTGACTCTAAATAAAACTTGAAACGAAAATGAAATGAAACGACAGCAAGTTTTACCACAAGTATGATGTGAAAATATCTAAATCCCTGTAATAATTCAATACACATATAAATTTTCAAATCACTTCCCATTTTGGGGAGAAAATTAAATTGGTGGTTCCAATAAATTTGATCACCCTCTAAAATCAGTGAAATAATGAAGAAATAATAGATAAGGCGATTTCAGAATAAATGGGTCGTCCATTATCATTCGAAGATAGGACTTCTGAACTATTAGTATTAGAAAACGTTATAATTTTTTATCACATACATAAAGAAAAAAGGCCACTCAAACATTTTGAAGGATTTTATTTCGTAATATGATGTGGTAACAGCCATAACTCCCAGCCATAAAATTGCTGCTGGAGTTATGTACAAATGAATATATATTTATTGCATGACCTTGCGACAGGTCATTTTTGTGTGTGCATGAAATCAATCTCATTGTGTAGGATGGCACAATTCATTCTTTTTAATGTAATTTTGTTGAGTTAATGTCCTTTGTTGCTAATGTGACCTTTGACCTTCCATATGGGTGACATTAGCAACCACACAAGCCTGTACCGTTTGATACAGTATACGGAGAGGCAGAATGTTAAATAAAATTTATAATCCAGGATGTTATTTATTTGTGGAAAATTTGGAATTCAACCCCTATGGTAAACATTTGTGATTAACACTACTTGTTGCTAACATTGTTTCCATCAAACTCTGTAACATATGACAAACACAGAATTCAACATCTGAGTGAAGGTTCCTGACTGCAGCCTAGCCTGAATATCAAATTCATCATAGGCCTGTGATGGCCTGACAGTTTGAGTTGACATTCGAAGACGATTGAAACCGACAAGAGAGTCATGTATGCATACAGCAGTTGGCGACACCTGTGAGCGGATGCATATGACCAATCAAATTTTGACAACTTGAAATTCACAAGCTGTCAATCAACAAGATCTGTGCAGTGAAATGTGTCTGGTGGAAGTAGTTGATATTGAATCTGACTTGGAGGCGGGATGTTCAAAGTTTGTGTGGGTGGGACTGGTGCATGCATGCGAGTGTCTAGACTAAATAACTGAATAATTCAGGGCTGCGAGACGTTATCTCCCAGATATTTCGTCTCACGATTTGATACCCAGGGTAACTGCAGCCGCACGCTAGACGTTTCTTTGCTATGTGTGTTTGTCAGTCAACATGTCAATCAGATAGGTTACGAGTGTTCACTTTTTTCCCCAGTGAGTGATCTGAAATTTTCCTTCAAGAAAAGTAACATTATCCACCTTAAGTGGGTACGGTACTGGGAAGGGATTACACAACAGGTCATAGATTTATTCTTCTCAGCCACATAACAATGAGATAACAGCAGCTCAGTTAGTTATCGAGATAATCTACACTATTTATTCTGATCGACAGATCCTGGAGTTGCAATTAGATTGCGAACTCAATAAACCTTTTACATGTACATTGTATCTAACCATTTCCATTGAAATGACATTAGCCAAAATCGGCAAATCAGTACTAATTGTAGCCACTGAATTCAGACTCGTCCTTGATAAAAAGTCCTCTGGTCTGTGATGAAATACTTTTTTCCCCTGATCTATACCACAGTAGATATTAAAAAAACCTAGAATCATTCTTTTGGATAAGTTTTCTTTCTTCTGTTTTTAGGAGTAAATTGGTCCCTTTATTTTGGGTGCATGATTTTGAACCATTGTGTCAAGTTCCTGTTCAAATAAATTTGATCACTCCCTAATGGTGGGAAATTTCACTTAACTATAATTGTATTATTACGAGGGATTACTGTATTTTGAATTTGAGCATATTTTTCATTGTTTTTGCACAATTATCTGATGTGCCCAAATTAATGTAATCGACAGCCCTGACTGGTAGACTACCATACTTGCATTACACAGTACCATACTGTATATATCTGGTATATTAAATGTTACTTGCTTGACATTAAATTGTATCATATCATTTATATTATAACATTTTAAACGTTTTCAAAGGTTATTCTCATGTAATTTCCAAGATCTATAATAGATATTTTGGAATGATACAGAACTGATCTTTGACATATTTATTACATTTATCAGTGCTTCCATCAGCACATTCAGATCAAGAGAATCAGCATGTCGGCAGTGCCTGTGAGGGTGCTATTTTGGACATTTCGGAGTCAAATGGCATTATTTTTTTTCAACTGCAGCTACAATTGATCAGATTAGTCATGAACAAATTACCCTATTTCTTCTTATTATTCAGACGGCAAAACTCAACTTCAGGTTACTGTGGAGGGAAATTCTGCAAACATTCTACGAATATCTCTGGCTATCTTTGCAGTTCTTAGGATAAGGCCAAAATTAAAAAGTTGTTTGTTTGTGGTAACGCGACCGACCCGCTGAAAATGGGAGCGACTCAAATGTTTTTTTCAGATTTTTTTTTTTTTTTTTCTAAAGTAAAATCGCAAAAAAAAAATTCCCATCGTTGTTGTTGTTCTCTTCCCATTGATGATCGTGCACGCCACAAACACCACCAATAACGACAACATTCATTCTCCATACAGTAGTTAGTGTTGATTTGTAATGGCAAGTTATATGCAGAAGGATCGCATCTGTTAAGAAGAGTTAACCTCATTCCCACAGCCGCGCACAAAAGTGCCTCCTGCAGCTATAGGATATCAAGTGGCCATATTTAGGAACGCGCGAAGTCCCATATGAACAAGGTTTGCCACAAACCAGTTCTGCATAAAAAGTCCGCCATCTTTTAGGGTGCACTCCAGAGATTCTTCCATTCGGCATGGAATAGATTATGGGTCCGTTTTTCGGCCACCAGTTGTCATAAAACCTTCAACCCAAATCACTAATATGTATATATTTTCTGAAAGAGCATGATGAAACTATTATTTTAAGATATAACACTGCTATGTTATAGAAAAATTAAACTCGAACATTCTCCTCCATGCTTGCTTCATTTTTCCTAGAAAACCCCTTAAAAATGTCGAAAAATGGTCAAATTCGGCTCAATTTCCAGAAAAATCTGTAAGAGCGATTTCAATTAAACTTCTTATTCACGTTCCCTGGTCCAGTCTCAACTTAAAAAGGCAAACAAAAGTGGGTGTCAACCTAACCGTTTTTTGTCAGATTTTCTTCCCGTAAATGAGTCCCGATTTTTAGGCACACCCAAGGGGCATAACTGAGGCAGGACAAACTTTACTCCATGATCCTGAACAGCGTGTAGACGAAGCCAGCACTCGATTTGTATGTACTCGTTTGCAGCGTTGATAACGCTGAATGGGATGGCATTATAGATATAACTTAGCTATTAAGAAGACAAGAAGAATTATGATGTAGCAGAACAAGGGCAGTCTATCGTATTATGAAATTAGAGAGGGGCCATTACTACGAAACTGTGGAGGACCACCTTAAGCCATAATGTGAAGGATTAGCAGACGACCCATTTTGCTGTGATTCACGTAAATTAAATCTTCATTCTCTACCGTACATTTGTTTACATGATTATCTGTCAATTCAGCCAGCTGTCAATGTCATCGCTGATAATTCGTCGGTCTCCCAACACATAGGATTGTCTCCCGAAATAAATACGTGACTAGTCTGCAGCTCATGACATGTGCTGTCCACATCAAATTTTGGCATGTTTCAGACGGACACTGTGAACAGGAGTTCTGTTCAACATATTAGAAGGAACTTGAAACATTGCTTTATGGTATGGGCGAGTCGATCTGCATATCATGATATCATTGAATGCAAACAAGGAGAAAAAAATTATTTGGGAGTTTTAATCGGACAAAAAAAAAAATCAAAAAAAAATAAATTAAAATGCGACCGACCGACCCAACATTTTTCGCGGGCCCTTGTTACCACAAACAAACTATTTTTTAATTTTGGCCTAAACAACATATCCATGCCACAGTATTCAGCCTCAGTTGCCATAAAGATGGATTTTTCTGCTTCAACGTCTAAAAATGTTGCTCGAAAAATTATAAGTACGGTATTCATATACTGTTTATTTCATTGGTATATGTTATGTAGTCAAAATAATTTTTATCGTGAAAAATCAGAGGATATTTCAGGTATCTCCAGGGATGGTGCCAAACAAACCAGCATGCACCATCTACAATGCATGAAGGCAGGGGCAACCTGTTGCAAATTCCATGTGATGTAAGTCAAATAGTGCCAATTGCCAAAATGGATATACACAGATTTGGTGAAGAGTATCTCTTTGATAAAATTTAATATGCAAGGTATTTTTACACACATTTGGTGCATTTTTTTGCACCAAGAAAATTGAATTCCCTGCCAAATTTGAGGCGCAAATCATTTATCGTTTTCGAGTTGATTTTTCAACAAATAAAAATGGTCTAGGTGGTTGAAATCTTGAATAATGATGAGTTTCAACTTCCTTTTCAAACGTGTAAAATTATTTATATCCAGGAATGCTGTACATGGAGTGAGAGGAAGTGTCCAAATTAGCACTGTCACCCATATAGACCCTGCAGACCTATATTCATATGTTACTGTAGGTCAGATGACCTATTAGATCAACCTATATTAATTATTATATGTAACTCAATCTCGTTAGACATGGAACATTCAAATTATGTTTGCCCCATGTTGACAAAGTTTTGGTGCATCAACTTTGAGGTCTACCTGTAGTGGGTCAAATGACCTGCATTCCCAATTTCCTGCCCAGGTGACACAGTTTTGCAACAGCAGACCTTTGTTCATGTAAATAGGTCAAGAAGCAAGTGAATCAATAAATTGATAGCTTTCACTCAAAATTCGCTACATAAGCCCTAACAAATTTAGAGTGGGTCCAACTACACTACGCTCATACTATTCAGCTTGTATCACTGGCGTCCCTTCTCTCCTTGTTCGAGGAGAGTATAGGGACGTCAGTGATACAAGCTGTTTATCAGCGTACGACTACACAGGCTTGAGTAGGTTTAGAGGCCACCACAAGACATTTGAGGTCAATACAAACATATTTTCTCTCTTGCAATGTTGTCATATCAACTATAAGTACACTCAAGGCCCACCGCCCATATCTGGAGCTTGCTCCATACCTCCTTGGAATAGGTACAGTGGTAAAATAAATGAATGAGGGTTTCTTTTTTCTGACCACAAAATGTACAGGAATTGGAATCGGTCCTACGCCACAGTTTCAGTCCGAATGGGTCGCTTGGTTTCTTATTTTGACAGGTCAACGGACATTACATGAGAAAGTGGGTCAATATATGTACATATTCAGCCACTTCTTTTGCCACATAAACTGTGGGTGTGTCCAAAAAATTTACAGAAGAATGTGTGTCAATACATGTAAATGTCCAGCCACTTCACTTGTGCAACATCAACTGTAAGTAGGTCAACAGACATTTACTGGAGAATGTGGGTCACTACTGTATGTAGAGCTTCAGCCACTATTTGTCACATCAACTCTTAAGTAGGTCAAAGGATATTACAGGAGAAAGTGTGTCAATACATGTAGAGCTTCAGTTATATAATTGCCACATCAACTTTTAAGTAGGCCAAATGACATGCAGGGCTGGAAATAAGGAATTGTCCTCCGTAACCTGTGACGTTACGGTCATTCTACCTATCGTAACCCGACAGGTTACGGGACAGGTTACGATGGAAGTAAATCTCGTAACCGATGTCGTAACCCCCGCAATCCGTCAGCCATGTGCTTGCTTTGGCTTAACTCTACCTATTTCCCCAATCATGCAAAGTCTGCTTGGAAATCCTATGAAACTGATGAAAGTGATGTTTGTATGGATATTGTGATGTTTGTATGGATATTGTGATGTTTGTATGGATATTGTGATGTTTGTATGGATATTGTGACTCCTGATTGAAGCATAATATCGTTTATCATGTTGATTACTTCCACTAATTTTAATGACTAAAAGCTGTAATGAGCCGGTCACCGAGACGACAATCCAAAGCAAGGGGAAACGTGATGCACACAGCAGAGTCAGGTTTTTTACTTCCGCACTCAGCATGTGTATTTTTACAAGCAAGGTCACGAGAAACAAACAATTAATTAACAGTGGCCTTATAGACATTACAAGAGATAAGCACCCAGTGTATATGTCTCCACCTGTTTCTACCTATAACCACGAAAGTTTTGTGTAAGTGAGTGAGTAGGATTTACCGTCGTTTTCCAGGGGCCGCGGAACGGGGGGAGGGGGGGATGGGGGGGGGCTCCCCCACTTTTTGAGACTGCAATGTTATAAGTCCTATCTTAGATAGCACCAGTCCAGCATTTAACATGGCCGATATAGAGTTCAGCCCCCGCACTTTCAATCGTGCTCCGAGGCCCCTGTTTTCAACATTTTTTCAATCATATCAGAATCATTTATTGCTAATCACAGTGCCCTCTAAGGGGCAGATAATCACAGTGTGGTGTACAAGATTGGTCAGTTGATTGGAATTTTTACATTAGGCATGTTAGGTGAAATTACCCTGCCCCCCACCCTCTAAATATAACAATAATAAGTAAATTCAAGCATTTATTCTAAGTTTGGAGCAATCAATGATGAGCTTGGAGCTACAACGATGGTGCCTACATATGCCAGAACATAACGTCATAAGAGTGTCCACAGTTCCTATTTTCCTGGACACTGATCAGCCCAGCCAGTGCAGCACAAGTCCTGGGTAAAGATCAAGTGCCAACCAACATGTCCAAGTGAATCAACACATCTTCACCTCTTATCGATGAATTTACATGAGCTCCTTGAAGGTGAAATGGCATACATATTAATGTACAGGGACTGAGTGAATGAATCTTCTTTGGGCAAATAATTAAATTACATCGGAATGGTGCCGTGGCATGTAGGAATTACCCCTACGGAGTGTCAACCGTGTATTTAGTAGGGTGAGTGAGTGAATATGATTTAACGTCGCTTTCAACTATAACCGTGTATTTAAGGTGGCTCCCTGGTTTAGATGCAAAGTCATGTCATTTTTCTCATATTTTTGTATAGCTCAGGAAGTTCATCTTATATCAGAAAATGATATAAAAATTGGGGCATAGTGTATTACTTTTTTTAAATTTTCAGCTTGTATAACGTGTACCTGTGGCAAATTGGTACAATGTGAATACTATTATAACAGAGCCATAACACATACATGTACATATGCAATGTACTCCAATTATGCAATATGCAATTCAACTAATTCCATTATTATTTAATGTTTGTTTATTATGAATTAGCATTATAAGTAATGTTAAATTACTCTATATGCAAGCTGTAATATTAGTTCTTTTAAATGTATGCACTTAATAAGAATTATGTGACACATGTTAAAACTAGGATTTAAGGGTATGAATATTGATTTTGTAAATAAGATGTTTTGATAACAGTTTGATTAGTCCATAACTCTTGCGGTAGACATTCAATTAGTGTTGTCAGAGAAGTTCTGACCAGCTGTTGCAAAGACAGGAACCAGGTGTCAATTATAGTCAGACTGTCATTTTACTCTAAGATAATCCTCTGTTGTTATTAGGTAAGACTCCCTACTATTATTGGAGATGTCATGTAGAATGAACAGGATAACCGATAGACATGTCAAGACATTAGAATTACTTATATAATAGTCAAACAGTGTTTGTGATTGTTAGGAATCACTACCTGGAGGTATAGCTAAAACTCCAATGATATAAATATTGGTCAGTATGAAATTAAGTCAGTTCACTTTTAGAATTCATCTTGGCATGCGACTTTGTAGTGCCAAGGCAGTTAGTTTGTAAGTTATATAGGTAACACTTGTAAATGTAGATTGCTATATGTACTAACATATAGTTTCTGTAATAACTGGAAGTGCTGTATAATTGTGTAGATTGGAATTAATATTATGTCAAAGTTAGATAATTAGATTAGGGTAAATAAAGCTAGGTTGTGTTATATTTAACATGGACTACGACTTACTTATTAATGTGATAACCAGTGAGCCAACCTGGTTATAGATGATGGAGATACCCGGCCTGTAATCTTCTAAGATTGACAGACTTTCTCAGTACAAACTGCTCTTAGCTCCCCAAACTAAGAGATTTCATATCGGAATATATATGATGACATTGGAATATTCAACGAACGGTGAACACCCAAAGGAAAAACAACAGAAGAATGATTAGACGAAGATGAAATAATTCAAGCCGCCTTTGATGACTGACAGAACCAGCTAAAGAGCCTGAGTACCAAGAAAGAGTGACAAACACCAAGAGTAAGTATAATCGCCATATGATTTACTAACTAGCTTGTTTTATCTATCTTGTCTTGGAAATTCAAACTGATTTAACCTTAAACAGTAAAATGGCCAGCTGGAAGTGCAACAAACACAACTGTCAAAAAGTTGGTAGAGCTTACAATAGCATACATTGTCAAGTGAGACCTAACATTTCTCTCACAACACCCCTTGAGAAAAGCTCAGTGCATATCAAG
Organism: Hanleya hanleyi; assembly: GCA_036873755.1. Taxonomy (NCBI): domain Eukaryota; kingdom Metazoa; phylum Mollusca; class Polyplacophora; order Lepidopleurida; family Hanleyidae; genus Hanleya; species Hanleya hanleyi. The sequence goes on from JAVTVY010019218.1 coordinate 51,371, forward strand.
ATTGGCAAGTTAAAAACACATGCTTTAGTCGACACAGGGGCAAGCATCTCTTGCATTTCACAAAGGTGTTTGCAGAAAGCCTACCCAAATGCAGTCGTTAATACATGTAATTTACGAGCCATTACAGGTGTTTGTGGTGAAGTTCATTCTGTGTTAGGTGTAGTGAATCTACCAATTCAATTTGAAGATCTTGAAGAGCTCAATGGAGAATTTTATGTATTTAAAACATTACACAAAGATGTAATTTTAGGAGAGGATTTCCTAAGGAAATATGATGCAAACATTGATTTTAAAAGGAACAAACTATTGCTTTGCAATGGTCAGTTTAACATTTCCATGGCGACTGAAACGAACAACAAAGTATATGGACATAAAGAATCTGGGAGTGCCAAAACAACAGACATTATTCTGGTTAAACCAAAGCGTGAAATAAATTTTCCTGTATATGTACCTGAAGCAGGTGATGGAAATTTGATCTTATTGGAGCCAATAGAGTCACTTTCAGCAAAATATAGCATTGCAGGTGCGCGCGCTGTCGCAAAAGTTAGAAACAAAATGGCTATTTACAAAGTAATGAACCCATCCAACCTTCCTGTCTATATCGAGAAGCATGCAACAATTGCCACATTTCACGTAGTTACACCGGACTCTATTACAACAATGAAACAAGAGAATACGTCAAACAACTCCGCTGATGTAAATTTCGTGGAAGGAGACACGAAAAGTGATGCTTATTATGCTAACCTAGCACGAGACCTAGGAATAACACTAGACGATTCCATACTTACACCCAAGCAAAAGGAGTCATTTTTAGCATTTCTTGGTCGTAACCGTGATGTTTTTGCCAAAGATATGAGTGAATTAGGCAAAGCTAGTGCTCATTATCACAGAATTTTCACTAAAACAGAGAAACCAATTTACTCGCGACCTTATCGACAAAGCCCCCAGACAAAACAGCGATGTGATGAATTAGTGAAAGAAATGTTGGAAAATAACGTAGTTGAACCATCACTATCTGAATGGTCATCCCCTGTAGTGCTTGTGAAAAAGAAAAATGGAAAATATAGATTTGCGGTAGACTATCGCAAGCTGAATGCGATCACAGAACCGATTTCTTTTCCCATCCCATTGTTATCAGATGCTATCGACTCTGTAGCACAGGCAAAGTCTAAAATATTTTCTGTTCTTGACCTGGCAAGTGGTTTTTGGCAAATTCCACTACATGAAGACACGAAACCAAAAACCGCGTTTACGACGGATCAGGGAAGGTTCCAATTCCGAGTTCTTCCTTTCGGAATGAGAAATTCGCCCGCGAGCTTCAGTCTCATGATGTCACAGGTCCTTGCCGGCCTTACTTATCTTCACACCCTATGCTATATAGATGATATTCTCTGCCATTCAAACACATTAGATGAACACATGGTCCATCTTGGACAAATTTTCTCTCGCTTACGGGAAGCAAATCTTAAATTACAACCGCCAAAATGTGCATTTGCACAGCGGCAAGTTCCATATCTAGGACACGTGCTAAGTGATCAAGGTATTCATGTGGATGAAGCCAAAGTTCATGCTGTTAAATCATTTTCCAGACCAAAATCACAGAAAGAGGTTCGAAGTTTCCTAGGTTTATGCAATTACTATCGCAAATTTGTACAAAATTATGCTTCAATAGCATCCCCCATGAATCAACTTCTTCAGAAAGACGTTAAATTCAAATGGACCGATGACACTGAAAATTCATTCAAAGCACTCAAACAAGCACTTGTCACAGCCCCTATATTAGCATATCCAGATTTCCAAAAAGAATTCATTATTTCAACAGATGCATCTGATAGTGCAATAGGATATGTTTTAGGACAAAAAGATGAAAAAGGCAATGAACATGCTATAGCCTTTGGCGGACGATCCCTGCGCGGTAGTGAAAAGACATGGCATATCTCAGAGAAAGAAGGTCTTGGACTAGTTGAATCAGTTCGTGCCTTTCATCCATACATCGCAAATGGTCACTTTCGTGTTTTCACTGACCACATTGCCCTCACTTGGTTAAACAACATAAAAGCTAACAAAGGAAGACTAGGCAGATGGGCTCTCGAGCTTCAAGAGTACAATTTCACAATTCAGTACAAGCCAGGAGCTAAAAATGGAAATGCTGATGGGTTGTCTAGAAGAGAATATGAAGCAACCACAACTGAAAGTACAGAAGAAACCATTGTGAGTAGTATAGAAACCACATATGTATCCAATACAGAGAATCAGAATGAGCCAATTGAGGCAACTCTGACATACAGGGAACCCAAACATGCTCATTTAGCAACTATATGTCCAAAAGATACAATTGTTGTTGCACAAGTCAATACTGAAATTGTAATTTCAAATCCATTTCTGGAGGGCATACAACGTGAGTGTCCTGACTTGGCCCCGATCTTTGCCTACAAAGAAAATGGTGATCTACCGGATGATCCAAAACAGAGTCGTCGCTTAGTTGCGGAAGCATATCATTATGTGATTGAGGACGGAATTCTGTATCATTTCTTTAATACAAAAAATAAAAAGGCTGCCGATTCTTATACCAAACAGATAGCTGTTCCTAGAGGTAATCGCAAAGATATACTCCAAGCCTATCATGATTCAGTGCTAGGAGGTTGCCACCAAGGCCAAGAAAGAATGTATGCTGCTATAAGATCCAAATATCATTGGGATAAAATGTACACAGATGTGTGTACCTATGTACGTACATGCACGACATGTCAACAGATCAAAACAAATGTTCATGATAAGCCTGCACCACTTAAACCCTTGCCATATGAACGTGCTTTCTCACGGCTTCATATTGACATACTCGGCCCACTTCCAAAAACTCCGGATGGTTCCAAATATCTACTTCTTGTAGTGGATTCTTACAGCAAATGGCCAGAATGTTTTCCTATGAAAACCCAGGAAGCCAATGAAGTTGCATCCATTTTATACCGAGAGATTCTCACACGTTATGGGTCACCAGACAAATTAGTCAGTGATCGCGGTGCTCAGTTCATGTCCAAACTCATAGCAGCCATGACAGAACTATTCAACATCAAACATGCTAAAACTAGTTCATATCATCCTGCAACCAATGCTACATGTGAAAGAATGAATCGCGTCATTGAACAGGGTCTAAGAGCCTACATCAAGGAAGACCAAACTGATTGGCCAGATCATATACCAGGTATTATGATGGCATACCGCATGACCCCAGCCACTCAATCAACTGGCTTATCTCCTTATCAAATGCTGTTTGGCAGACAGATGAGAACACCAATCGATACCTCTCTAATTCCAAAAGAAACACTGTCAAAGGATCATAGAACATATTTGTCAAAAATTCTAGACAATCTGGCTGAGTATAGAAAAATTGCAGATGAAAATTTGAAAAAAGCCCAAACAAAATACAAAACTTATTATGATAGAAGAACAAAGGAACCAACATTCGAGCCAGCACAAAAGGTATGGCTATATTGTACCAAAAAGACTGTAGGCCGATCTCCCAAACTAACAAAAAAGTGGGAAGGCCCATATTATGTTGTATTGGTTGGACAGAACTACACATACAAATTGCGCAAATGTAATGACGATAAAGAAGTGAAATCAATGATTCATGCAAACCGTCTCAAAAAGTTTCATGACCCAGCAGACAGGCCAAACTATGAGCCTGAGGATTTAGCACAAACAAATAATGAACTCAATCCAGAAGAAATAGAATCAGAAAATGATGAAAACGAGAAAAATACCAATGACAAACGGAACAATGTAACAAAAGAAACAAAGGAAACAAAAGACCATCATGTGCCAAAAACAAAAGTAGCACTTAAAAACAATGAACAGGCAAAAACAAGAGTAACACCCAAAACCATTCAACATCCTAAAGGTACCGGTACAATGCCAAGCTCAAGTACAAATCAAGATCCCAACTCGGGAACAACACCAAACAAATTCCTACCATGTGAAATTGACAAAATCCTAGCATCAAAACGTTACAATGGACGAATGTGCTACAGGATTAAATGGGTAGATAAGAATAGAGGCTCCACCTGGGAGCATGATACAAGTCTCCCAGATGAGCTGCGTCGACAATATCATGCTGACAAAACATTGTCTGGTAAGAAGAGGCGTAAACCTTTAGCCCAGAACAAATTCTTTACAAAACAATCTCAGGGAAATGTAGATTTCATTAACATGAATGATAATGTCAAGTGGAGCCAACAGCCAGATGGCAGGTTTGTTAGTTTTATACACATTACAGAAATTGAGTACAGGATAGACAAGTACTATGTCAAAGCACAATACTGGCGATCATCTCAAGTGGTCAAAGAAACAGGCTGGTTCCCCCTAAACCAAGTCCCATGGTTGGCAATAGAGTACTTCATGAAGGAAATTTGGGATAAAACAGGTTACCATATCACAGGTCACCGCCGTTCATGGGATTTTCCTTACCTATTTCATATAAAACTAGGTGCCAAAAACAAACTGTTTTTGAAAAATGAGTTTGCAAAGAAGGTCATCTGGTACAATGAACAGAATGTAAATTCTAATAGTGTGTTAAACTTTATTCAAGATGTGGGACATCATAATGCTGGTCCACGATGGGACAAATCTTTATACCCATAATTATCATGTAAGATAGGAAAGCCTTGGGGCTAGCCTGGGACTTGTCATCCCTGATTAGTTGTAAGGTGGTTTCGACATATGGCTTGACAAACCATATTCGAGTATCAAAAGGGAATGTGTAAATAATTAGTTTCTACTTACAAGTTGTTGCATTATATGTTGATGTATTGATGTAGTTTGTTATAATTCCCACTAACATGACTAACTTATATTATGTTGTGATAAATACAAGAATCTTGGGAATGCAGGGTTTGCACTATATACTCTCATGTATGTATACGGATACATGAATATTACCTACATGTATGTTTATTCCTTCCTAGAAAATAATTGTTTAATATGACTTCAAATTTATGTGAGTCATTCATGTTGACTTAATGTACACTTCTGGATTTTCAAAATATAAAAGTATAGTTCTCTGTTATGCTCTTTTACTGAGACACCGGTTGAAAATCAAGTGCTAGGGTCAGACTTGTCTGCAGCAAGTCTTCCCATCAAACTTTTTCAGCCAGGGTTTCAAGTGAAAAGCAACATTACATTTTCTATTTTTGATTTTCAGGCATTATATTTAATTATCCAACATGAATTCTTTCTCAATTTCATTCAATTATGTTCTTTACAATAGATCACTGGTGTCAGAATAAGTATTGTCAGAGCCTATCTCTCATTACATAGTGATCAGTGTCCTTATTATGCATTTGGAATATTGTATCTAAACAAGAATATATATGTACATAGTCCTCAATATAACCCATGTATGTAAGTATGTAAATGCTGTATGATACATGTAACAAAATAAAAAAAAAAAAAATAAAAAAAAAATGAAGATTGACCAAATAATCACTCTTGAATAATAATGAATATCTTTGTGCCAACTCTTTCTATACAAATATATCTTAAACATTGCTAACTCTCTGCATTTCACATCTGAGTGTTTCAGCTGTATGGTGTCCACAGAGAGAAGTGACCCAAGAAAGCCAAGAGCAAAAGCTCCCCATATTCCAGACAAGTATCAGCAACCTCACCCACAGTTCAACATTGCACAGGAATCTTCAACTTCAATCAACATCACACAAGAACTTCTAAAAACTCCACCAAACATCGATTACCATGACTACCACAGACAATTTATTACAGTTTCGGGACGAAACTTATTCGGGGACGGAGGGAACTATAACAGAGCCATAACACATACATGTACATATGCAATGTACTCCAATTATGCAATATGCAATTCAACTAATTCCATTATTATTTAATGTTTGTTTATTATGAATTAGCATTATAAGTAATGTTAAATTACTCTATGCAAGCTGTAATATTAGTTCTTTTAAATGTATGCACTTAATAAGAATTATGTGACACATGTTAACACTAGGATTTAAGGGTATGAATATTGATTTTGTAAATAAGATGTTTTGATAACAGTTTGATTAGTCCATAACTCTTGAGGTAGACATTCAATTAGTGTTGTCAGAGAAGTTCTGACCAGCTGTTGCAAAGACAGGAACCAGGTGTCAATTATAGTCAGACTGTCATTTTACTCTAAGATAATCCTCTGTTGTTATTAGGTAAGACTCCCTACTACTATTGGAGATGTCATGCAGAATGAACAGGATAACCGATAGACATGTCAAGACATTAGAATTACTTATATAATAGTCAAACAGTGTTTGTGATTGTTAGGAATCACTACCTGGAGGTATAGCTAAAACTCCAATGATATAAATATTGGTCAGTATGAAATTAAGTCAGTTCACTTTTAGAATTCATCTTGGCATGCGACTTTGTAGCGCCAAGGCAGTTAGTTTGTAAGTTATATAGGTAACACTTGTAAATGTAGATTGCTATATGTACTAACATATAGTTTCTGTAATAACTGGAAGTGCTGTATAATTGTGTAGATTGGAATTAATATTATGTCAAAGTTAGATAATTAGATTAGGGTAAATAAAGCTAGGTTGTGTTATATTTAACATGGACTACGACTTACTTATTAATGTGATAACCAGTGAGCCAACCTGGTTATACTATGTGAAACACCCAATACTTGAGACATAATTGTTTTCAGAATATTCAAAAGTCATGTCAATTTTATCATTTTTTCAATATGTATTCCTTGAAGTTTGTAGTTTTTGAATGACTCCAATATAAGGTAGGTCGCCATACAAAAAAGGGCATAAATAGGGCTTCAAATCTACCTACTCTCACACTTTATCCCGCCATTTTGCATGAAGTCGCAACAATGCAACGTCATGACGTCAACAAATGCCACGCCAACAAAGAGTTTGCCATTCGACATCATGACGTCACAAGAGATGCTTAGTAAACGCAGCATGTCACAGTATCTCATTCTATCTATTCGCTCACAAGAGTACGATTACAAGGGAGGTAATTGCTATGCGCAAAAGGCTGCGCAGAACAGCCATTTGTGTAACCAGGGTGAACTGCAAAGCTTTTAATTTTATCTAAAATGTTGCTTATATACAAAGTACATCTTGTCTTATGTGGCATAACTTTTATACGTTTTTGGGGCAAATATAGTTTGCAAAATTGTACTAATAACACTATTTAAGTTATCCCGTTATAAATCCGTCTTGAAAACTTGCATCGCTTGTCTCTCTTGGTTTGTAGAACGTTATGATGTTATAGTGGTCTCCTTCATTCAAGTTTTATTTAAATGTGACGTCATGCTACGTTGGATGAATGAACGAGGGCCACTATAACGTCAGGACATTCCAAAAACAACGGGAGGCAAGCGATGACGTTCTGGCTCTCGTTTTCTGGTTGTATAAGTTTTGGCTATTCATATACCCAAAATAAAACAATAACCCATAAAACTATTACCACACATATTTGTAACAACTATAGAAGTTCTTGTTTTATGACATTTTAACAGAACATTGGAAAGCTTTTCAGTTCACCTTTAAGGACTCGAGGCCCGGGGAATAGGCTCAAACTATCGATATTTTTTTCTTTGCATATTTCAAAAGTTGAAGAAAAAACCTTTGAAGTGTTTCTGTTATTTTCCTTAAAAAATGTTTGCAAACGTGAAATCTCAGCTCTCAAAAAATCACTGTCTGTGGAAGAATTCTGCGCTGTGGGGAATAGGGCTCATTGCTCACAGCAAGTGTTACCACCTACTGTGACTTCCACACCTGGGCTAATTACTTGTAATTGCAATACACACAATTCACGTGCTGGGCTCATTTATTATAATTAGCTGTTTTTCTACTACATTCATGCCGGAGCAACCATAGTTTACAAAATATTGAACAGGAAATTATATGGTCTATCTCAGTGTTTTCGCTCCACATGACAAAATAAAAAAATACAAACACACTGCTCAGGTGGTCAACAATTTCCGGAAAGCATGTGGTATATGCAGATATATATATTGCGAATTTGCGTAATGTTTTTCATAATATCTCACTTGACATTCTATCAACATCAGGCCTTGCGTTTCGACGGGTATCCGGGTATCCGATACTCGTGGAGATACCCGTTCATTCGCTTCACGGGAATCTGTTTGGATACCCGTAAAATAATGTCTGGGGAAAATGTTGTCTATCAAAAAAACCATATTCGGCTTTAATAAACGATAGTTTACCTAGAAATCATCGACCGCAGGCTTTACAAATGGCGGAAGTTCATATTTTTACGACGTCTTAAGTGGGCGACGAATTATGGCAGCTGCGTGCATTCTCTTGTACTGGGCGATTTTCGTCGTATCATCTGTAGCTACGGGCATTTACACAAACAACCGTGCATAGGAGAATGCAATTGCAGAAACTATCGTGTTATGGTCGATGTTTACAAACGGTAAACACGGAGGACACGAGAGGGTTTGATTCCAATCTGCTTGAAAATGTAGAAAGGAAAGACAATATCTGTACAGGCTTACAACGGATGTCCAGATAATGTAAAGGATGGTTTTGTCTTCATACAGAACGACGAAAACACGAAATTAACTCATTATAATCCCTGAAGTTAGTACTGTGGTGAACTTCTTAAATGTGTGTTCATTGGAATTGTTCGTAATTTTTTGACTTACATCACTCAATTTTAAGTTCATATTGTGTGTTTGTTCAATTCATCAACATATTTAAGTTATATGCTAGGTGTCATGAAGATGGTATTACTATATATGCAGCACTTAAGTATAAACATTCGTAATGAATGAAGTCGGAAGCTGAGCTGGTGACCCGTGACATTCATAGTGAGAGACAGAGCTATTTTTTAGTCCATAATGAGAATATAATCAAGGTCCATAACCTTAAAGCGAAAATTTTCAAGTGACTCCAAATTACAGCTCCAAATTAAATTAATTCAAGGAGACAATCCTTGACACAATTTCATAAAAATATCAGCTCAGTGAATCGAATGGCTACACAGCGGTGGGGAACAACATGATGTGAGAATCAATTATCCTATTAACAACAGTAAACATGAAAAGAGTACATAAATGTTTATTCCACTTTAATCTCCACACTTCAATTTTTCGTCACTTCAGTGGATACTGGTAGATACCCGTAAACTGAAATTGCGGGTATCCGTTTGGATACCCGTGAATTTTGACGAAAAGCAAGGCCTGAACATATCTTACTTGCCAACACAATCATGGGAAGAAAACTTTACAAGATTAGTAGGACACGCATACAGGCAAAAAGAAACTTTGATAAACATTATTACACGACTCCTGCTGTTCGGTCATATATACCTCCGATTCAGTATTACTTCATACTGCATTATCGCATTATACATGCGGCAAATGTAGAAAGTGAGGTATTCATTCAAAATAAATACTTTACGTATTCACCATCGTACATATAATTATAAACATGAAGCTGCGCTATATAAACCCCTCGGCTCTGAACCCCAGCTATTATAATGTAAGGGTGTCTCTACCAATTGATTGGCTTGTGGGAAGAAATATTTACCCCTGGTATTGTAAGTGTACTTTCTTTGAAAAAAAAAAAAGTTTTCCTCCGCTTAAATTAATTTGTTTCTGGAATAAATACATACACTATAGATATACGTTTGTTCTTCGCATTGTGTAAGAGAATAAATCAATAAATCAGTCATCCAATCAATAAATAAATGTGATAGTATACAAACATGATATAGAAATTATATGCAAACTTAACATAGGAATTAGTGGATTTTATTAGACAAGGGGCATAACTCTGCAAAATACTTTCTGACACAACTCATTTTCGATAGGCATCTAGTTCAGGTCAAGAGAAACAACTGTATCCCGTTAGGATGTTGTATATGGAACGGTTCTGAAATTATCACAATAACAAATCATAAATGGACAAGGGGCATAACTCTGCAAAATACTTTCTGACACGACTCATTTTTCGATAGGCATCTAGTTCAGGTCAAGAGAAACAACTGTATCCCGTTAGGATGTTGTATATGGAACGGTTCTGAAATTATCACAATAACAAATCATAAATGGACAAGGGGCATAACTCTGCAAAATACTTTCTGACACGACTCATTTTCGATAGGCATCTAGTTCAGGTCAAGAGAAACAACTGTATCACGTTAGGATGTTGTATATGGAACGGTTCTGAAATTATCACAATAACAAATCATAAATGGATTTTTATTTGTGAAAAGGGGCATAACTCTGCAAAATATTGTCCGAGATGACTCATTTTCGATAGGCTTCTGATTTACGTGAAGATAAATAGATGTAACAAGTTTGGTTGCCATTCATGAAACGATTCTGTAGATATCGCGGTAACGGACGTACGGACAGCCGTACATGATGACGACAATACCCCTAGGCCAAAGTTGGCCGAGGGGTAAAAAGGCAAACATTATTCCCGCAAATTGTATCCACACCGGAAATGGCCGCTGCCAGTTTTTCCCCGTTTGAGGTCTGTAGACTGACCAGTTCCTGTTTCCTTCTCTTTCCTTGAGCTAGACCTTTTTCAGTCAGCAATTAAATCCATGAATGTCCAATTGCCGCAAATCACATCTCTGTAAGCCGTCTATAGAATGCTCGACGTCTACTCAATCACCAGTGGTGAGGGATTTCGGAAGGTGTGAAAACTGACCAAGGGAGCATATTCCAGCATAAAAATTCATCTTCGTGACTGGTTTTCTACACTTTCTCAAAATATATTGTTCCAAAGTTATTAAAGAACGTTTGGTCTATAATCCCTATATGTTGTGTGAGAATATTGTGTCATTATCATGAAGTAGCGGCTAATAATTACAGAATATCATCTGAAAAGTAGATTATTTTTGTTTACGGTCTATATCCGACATATTGTTTTACACAGCTGGTACATACAAACTTGCTAATAACTTCTCTATTTTTCATCCGATCATGTCAATTTTTGGGAAGCATAATATATACATTACAGTCCGAACGAGTGTGTCTCAATTTTTCAAAATGTTGCTTTGTTTTGAAGTTATTGGAACGTGAAATAGACTTTCATTTTGTTTCAAAAAATAAACTTTAAAACGCTCTCAAACTTTTTCTAAGAGTTTAAAAAAAAAACTGAGACACAATCGTTTGGTTTGAAAGGTTTATTATCACCATGCAAAATCTCGGACTCGTTACTTGTAAAATAATAGGTGAAATTAGCGATATAAAAAAAACATTATTTTTTTTAAATAACTGTTTTCTAACTGCAACAAAACCGGTGAAATAAACGTAAGAATTAAATTTTTACTTTATTTGGAACGCCCGAATCATGATCTTTCCAACCATATAAAACATATATATGTAAGTGGTTGTGATGAAATGAGACAGAATGCACGAGGGTGTCTAGTATCAGGCGCTGCCCCGGGCCTCGAGTCCTTAATACCATTCATGATCTAATTAATGCATTTGTGGAATGTGTTCATACCCTCAATGTTAATAGTATGTTCATATAAAAATTGACATTCCATCTGTTTCCTGTCCTTTTCATTATGATGACATCGGAGGCCTTAATCTTAATTTAGAATTCCACGTGACCTTGTTGTGACACTATTTGGTGCTTGGAGCACCAAATTACGTCAACCTAGCCAGGAAAATTGCAGCGCCCAGATGCTCGAGAATAAGACAAAGAAATGAATGAAATAATACAATCCGGTCTCCGCAATGTCCACCGGCAAGAACTATTCGGCACACTTTATTTATAAGTGCACACCTTCATGACATTTAAATTGAGTGAAGCATTCCTTATGATATTACGGTAATTCCCCTAATAATTCAATCACAGGAAGTTCACTTTTCAACTCTGTTTTTCAAACACAGAGAAAAAGTAACATTCCCATTCTTTATTCAAATTGAAGAAAAGCCATATAATGACCAAATGTGACACCTTGTAGATGGTGGCATCAAGAATATTTTCAGATATAAGCCATTTTTGTTGCACTTCCTGTGATCGAATTATTAGGGGAATTACCGTAACCATCATCTGGGTGAATAGTCAGAGGAAGCTCAGACTGGATGAATACATGTGCTAGTGCTTGTATATTAATTATGCAGATCAATGTCAATACAATATACTGTACATTTCCAAGTTTCTCCACTAATGGGAAGATGTTTCCTGTGCTGGTAAAACTACATACCTGTATCACCAATCGAAGAACAGATGGGTAAACTCTGCTGTAATACATATGGACTGAGTGTTTAAATAATGAGTACAAATTCAGCTGCAGTAATTAAAGTCCATATTTTTGCCAGAACAGCGATACCTTCATTATATAGGAGTGCCACTGCTCCATTGCCTCTTGTTTTCCTGACCTGTATATGCAGCAAGTACCAACATACCCATCAATATACACTTTATGAGGCCGCAGAACCTCAGCACGGCTCTGTCTACTAAATCGCTTCCTATACATAACGAAGTGCATTTCAGTGTCCCTTTTATTGATTGATGAAGGCCTGATCAAGATACAACAAAAACGACACATAATAGGTCAACAAAAGCTTCAGCCAACGGATCAATGCACCAGACGGCCTGATGCTGTTGTCAGCTCGCTGCCGAGCCGTGTCTTCAGGGAAAATAATGCCATCACACAGCCAACCGGCGTGGAAAATGGAAATTAACCGTTAACTTCAGCTCATCTATCATGATGTTATATAGTGACAGTCTGAAGATGTGCTGATCCCTGTGGTATAGACAAATCTCCATACAACATTGTTGATTTATGTACCGGTATAATAATACTTGCAGTCATGTCTAGATATTTGTTCACAGAAGAATTTCATCGACCAGTACAGATTTCAATAATCCTGATCAAAAAAGACATTCTGGAGACAAGATTTCCATTAAACAGTGATTGACTGAATATGACTCAACATCAGATCGCTTTCAACAATATTTCAGTCACATCACAGCATTTGGGTATGGTACTCTTTCTTTTCACCTCCAGATGCCCATTTCAGGTGCTCCAGTTAGTCACCTCTTATGACAAGTTGTCTGAGAAGCTCAGCCCTTACCATGACCTGGGGTTGCACAACGACACACCAGACCAAGACCTGGGAGCCCACAAGGCTTTCTATTAATCATAGCATTAGCAGAATCGTCTTCGTTAGCCAATGCAGCAAAATTTCAACTTCCAAGCTGCCTTGGTCATGTTGGTTGAAGTTGCAAAGACCCGAGTAAACTGGATGTCCTAAAGGCAGCATCATTGAATTGGATGTAGGCAAAACTGACTGGAACCAATCAGAATACGCGAATTTGTATTCAAATAAACCCAGAGCTAAAAGGTCTACCAGGTAATGAAATGCAAAACTAACTTTGACTCACGCTGGTAATTTCTGCCGAGGGTGTGTATGGACCTTCACCATGTAATTTCTTTGGGTGGCTGATTTGGCACATTGTACGACTAATACGTAATAGAGCTACATGTACAAACATCATTAATGTACTATTATTTTACCATTACTGTAAAATTCAAACTGAAATTTCCACTTTTCGTGGTCAAAGAAATGCCTGCTAAGCACGATGGTAGCAATGGAGAACCTAGATGAAATCCTCCAAATTATATCACCAATTTACTAGAATTTGACCTTGATAAAATGAGTCAAGGTCAGTCATTGTCAAGAATCTTCAGACCTCACACAGCTGAACCGGTGCAGGTTCGAGCCCAGCTGGTCCATGTGTGAAAGTTTGTCAGTTACTTGCCGACGGGCGGTGGTTCGCTCCGGGTACTCCGGCTTCCTCCACCATCCAAACTGATTGTCACCATATGAATGAAACAACCTTGAGTAGGACATTAAACCAAATTCCCCCCCCCCCCTCCATCACCAGTCGCATATATGTCAGGTGAATTTTAAAAGCCTGAGTATAATTCAGAGCCCGAGCCTGAGTGATCCGATCTTGTGCTGGAGGTCGACAACCGATATATTCCTCGGACTACCTGAGATAAAGCTGCTTCCTGTTTAGATTCCGATGTGATGCGTCAGAACTGCAGGGGAAGATGGAAAAAAGAATAATCTGCATTGTCTGAAAACGGAAATGTCCGAAGACTGATTTTCGGCTGAATTTGGAAATCCCCTTTTGGCACGAGTCGACGTCTGTTTTTTCGCCATTCTTTGCTTGAATTACGTGTTCTAGCTTTTACCGGAATTGAGTTTTCAGTTCAAAAATTGAATATTTTCCTTAGTAAACATATAAACTTCAGTTCTTTACGACATGAATTGAGTTCTTAGCTCAATTTTGCCACCGAATACCGGTGGCAAAACAGGACGTGTATGAAACCCTGGGGCATGCGGGGTAAGGTATACCCGAAGTTTGGAACCAATCCATGACTTGGACCTGAAGATATTGCACAGCTTACAAAAGTTAACAGATAGATGGACAGAAATCATGATTGCAATATGTATGACCTTGTCTAATCAACAGGTGGATAAAAAACCTGACTGCACATCTGCAAAGTTAGTTACTGAATTGTCATTTAATAATCCTGGACAAAAGTTTTGCCTGGGTGCAGGTGCATTCACACAAGACTTCATGCATAAATTTGTGGTTCCTACCTTTCCCCTCCTGCCTATGCATACAGCATAGAAAATATTTTCAATCTATATAACTGGACTATTTTTGACCGAAAGTTGTCAAAATGATCATGAATGTAAGCATAATGGCCCAGTCTTCATGGTCTTGGAACAGTAAGATAATTTGATTTGTGTTTACATGTATTTACCCTATTTACATTTACACCAGTTCTCAATAGTCAAAAATCTGCCTCATGAGAGGAATGTATGAACAAAACACTGCATACTGCGCGAGGCGCGCACCAATCATATTAATGCACCTGCCGCTGCACGGGGGCCAAATCTTTTAACAATTACATCAGGAATCCGGCATTCCCATGTAAGTTTCAAGTTGTCCATCAATAAATAAAGACCCCAGAGCCCAACGGCTGAGGAGTAAATATAGGGTGTCCACATTCCTCATTCCCACAACAATGAACATGGCAATTACACCACATGTACCTACCACATATACAGTGTCCAACATGCATGTCCTCGCAGAACACGAGTGAAGGGACTAAAATGATGTCCTGATGATCCAGCTAGTCTGCAATCCTCTGGCTGTATGACCAGCTAACAGTATGAACACAATCCAATTTGAGTCTGGTCCAGTATTCCTTAATATACTTCCTTTTCCTAACTCCTATTTCTCTCAACATCCCCGGTGACTGGCGATCATAGTTCAAGGGTAGACACCCAGGAATCAGTGGCTATCACATCGTTTACAAGGCTCGGTATCCAGTGCTACGAGATTCAAGTTGTTTGTAGGGATGGTAACAGCTGTGTTGACGATTAATCTTGTATTTATAAGCATTCTAACATTAACTGCACAAAATCAATAGGAGAAATGCCAGCCGGACTAGACCCAATCCTTGAAACATTACCGATCTTCCTATACATGTATGTACCCCAATCTGTTTCTCTCGCACCGTTTAAAGACACGGACGATGTGCGGGGGCTGACATAACCATGACAACGTAAAAAGATCTGAGAATCCCATCAGATCATACGTGTAGATTCACGTTTTTAAATGCCATTTAGATTTTATCTGGCCTGAGCTGCTTTCACCGAGACAGAGGTGTGTGAGAGGACAAAAGGGGAGTCTTCAGTGGGGTGGAATGCGGGATTTTAGATCAAACATTAAAACTGGGCATCTTAGAGCCATCTTCATCCCAGAGCTGCTTGAAAAAAGCCTTAGCGCTGTTCATGTATCTCTACCAATTAGTTAAATTGAAAAAAAATCATGGTGTCTCATTTTGGACTAGGGTGTCTCACAGATGCCATAGCTCATAGCTAGCTATAATCCTAGTGAAAAGAGGTCAATTATAAGTGGTCAGTAAGCTCTCGCATAGTTAATATAGGCAAAAAGAAAGATTACCAAAATTCGGAGAATAAAGTCATATTTACAACCCTACACAGTTCAAGGGTGAGTGAGTGAATAGGGTTTAACGTCGCTTTCAAGGGTGAGTGAGTAGGAGTTAACGTAGCTTTCAGAAAATATTTCTACACTGTTCCTTGGTGGGTGGGGACAATGCCCTGGGTTTAACCCTACCAGCCCCGGAACGACAAAAATGAGGTTGATCTGACACATCAAACCCCTCGGCTTTCCCCAAATGATTGAGATCCATGCGTAGTATGAATTGGTGAGGAGATAGTACTATGTGGGATCCTAAAACTAACATGACTATAAAAGGTCAGTTACAATTTGCAGTGTATGGATGTATAGCAGATCAGTGTATGGAGAAGTCTGAAGAGCACTAAAAGCATGCTATTACATTGAGTGTGCTGTTTACTCCAGCTTCAGTGCTGAATTTGTAGGTACCTTTACAACAGTTCAGATATACGCAACTGAATAAAACCATTCTACTGGAATCCCAGATATTGAATGTGTGAGCAGAAAAGTAGAGAATGTTCATGCGGACCTGTTCCATAAATAAGGTCTGGGATGATGAATTTTTTGTATGCTTCTGGAATACAACTAGATAATTAAGCTTCCAAACTTTGGTATCTATATACCTAACACGAATCAGCAGATATAATTTGTACATTCAATCATATATCACAAAAATCACAGATATTAAATCCGAAAAGGGGCATAACTTCATACAATTTGGTGAGAGACGACAAATTTTTTTTGTAGGCATGGAGAAGACTAGATAAAAAGTTTCCTCATAATTTGGTAGCTGTACCAAACTCAGTTAATTAGTTAACTGGTTACATTTCAGAGATTATTGCACCCAAAAAGGGACGTAAAATGAGGGTTGAGGTGACTAATTCTTTGTTGGCTTCTAGAATACAACAATATAAATAACTTCCCAAAATGTATTAGCTGTATCAAACACAGTTCTGCAGATATAGTTGGTTAGGCCGTTGTCAGTTAATAGGTTGTTTAGCATGACCTTCTCCTGTCAAAACATACATGCTAGATGCTATAATTATTAATTATTGAAGGTAAATTTTTTACCATGGACTCATTCCATATCAAATCAAAATAATCTCCCATTAGCCTGTTCCATAAAGCAAATCAACAGGACAATGTGTATAAGTATTCTCTAAAGAGACATTTTAAGTTTGATTTAATTTAATTGAAACATTCTGTAAATAATTATGGTAAATAGTAAAACTCAAATGCACACACATTGTCATGATTGTGTGAACAGAAATCAAGGGAAACAACTCTTACTTCCATGTGACTACTATAAAAGATATCTTGCATAACTTATTACCCGAATTTTCAACGTCAGGAGTCCCCTCTTATTGAAATCTTGTTTTTATTTTTTTTACACTGACTGAAGATAGGGATTCTCTGTCCAAGGCAACGAATTTTGTATGTCCGTCGTCCTTAAGCTTACGAGAATTTTGACGTGCACGTCGACAGCATGTGTTGTAGTTGTTGTTGTGGGGACTGAAGACGTGAAGCGCTCGACCACTTCGCTCGAAAGCGTTTCATCAGAGAAATGGATGGTTAAATTAGGCACGATGTACCGACTGGTTGATGAGGAAACAACTGATCCATCAACCAAAACCATGATGACTTTGGTACACAACCGTCTAAACTGCCGGAGTTCTAACTTTACTGCAACGTGCTCGACACGTGGGAATCCCCGCTAGAGATGCATGCCGGGATAACGACTTCGCCGCGTTTTGAAAGGGCTTCCCCCAAGAATGTGAACCAAAATGGCGGATTTTGATCGCCTCCGCGGTTGACAGCACGGTCAGCTCATTCGTTTTCATGGATTTGCTTACTTATTTTTTTACGGCCAATAATTACTGATAATTAAAAGACATGCGGCATTATTGATCTCCAAAATATTGATGTGGGCGGGTCATGCGAAACAACCTATCAACTGACAACGGCCTTACATTCAAGCATATATCACAAAATCAGAAATTAATACATCTGTAAAAGGGTACAACTCCGTAAAGTATGGATAGAGGGGAGCCATTTTCGATAGGTGCCTGACTTAGTTATTACTAGATAATTTTCAAAATTTGGTCACTGTATCTCAAGCGGTTTTGCCTAGAATGCGATAATGGATGGACGGCCGAACAGACGAACACACATGATGATGACAATACCCCAAGGCCAAAATGGTCGAGGAGTAAAAATTGTAGTTTATTTTACATAACCACCTGAGCAGAGGATCATGGGTATTATTCAAAATGGAGACTATGTGGGGTCAGGTATGAAAGCATACTGAAATGGGGTAAGGAGCTATGTTAATAAACTACATGTATTACTTATTCAGTACTAAAGCTGTTGATATTTCGCTTGCGGGGTTTACCACATGGCAGTGTGACTAACGTCACAGGACCTACAAAGTAGGGTTTGATATGATTTTAAAAGTGTTTACTCGAGAGATGACTTGGAGGCCCTATGTGCCCTGCTTATATAGCAGTCTCTAATTGACAGTGGGTACTATTAACTTTCCAAGATGTCACCGCTGGTGAGTCATTAGCATAGCAACTATTATCGCCCTCAGTTCCTATTACCCTTGACACTTATCAGCCCAGTAGTACAGCATGAGGTCACCCATCCAAGTCTCGACCGGGCTCAAAGTCGCTTAACTTCAGTGATTTTACGAGAACCGGTGTGTCAAACGTGATATGCCGTATCAGGTAACCTTCAAAAGTCACAGTGAAACATACAGCCAAGGGTTTCCAATGAGCATGCCAGTGCACTCGCTGAGCCATCAATAAATAAAAAAAAAATAATTATAAATCAAATTTTCATCAGAATTCGGTCAGCTCGGAACTTGCTGGTAACAGTACCCTAATGCACCTTCATGCAAAAAATCAAGGTTCTAATGTTCTAATAGGGTAAGAAATGAAAAATTTGAAAATCAATTTTCCTATTTCTAAGCTAAAACTTACCTTCACATACCTTATTGCTATCGTGTTCCTACGCGATTGCCCCATTGTAAAACCTTACCACAGAACCAAAAGAAATAGTCCCTGTAATGCCCCAATGCCCATGCGCGAGTACCCAGAATCCTCTCTGTCTGACCACGTCACTTCCTTCTTTCCTATTCAATCGCAGTGTGAATAACCCATTAGCGGGGAGGCTGGGAGGGCCATCACAGTATGTGAAGGTAAGTTTTAGCTTAGAAATAGGAAAATTGATTTTCAAATTTTTCATATTTCCTACGCTGTAAAACTTACCTTCACATTATTGCTAGAATATCATAGCAGGAGGAGGGAAATAGTGGTCAAACAGAAAAGTTCTCAAGCATAGGCCGCAAGGCAAAACAGGAGTCAGCGAGATAATCGAGTGCCATAAAGACATATAACATGACGGTATAGCCATCGATATAATCACCCAGCCCTAATATATACATATAAGCGGGCCTAGTGAATGGCTGACAAGCACTAGACCAAAACCTCCCGCCCCCCCCTTTTTTTTGAAAATTTGGGGAGAGCAGACACTTACCAGATTTAAAAAAAATGGTAAAATCACTAGGAGGTCTAGTGCGTAGACGGGTCCGCAACTGACTGGGCAGCCACCAGGGGTCCCAGTGAGAAGATGTCCCGTCGTTGGAGCGCCAGATCCCGGAGGTAGTGAGACACGAAGGTAACATTACTCCTCCAGTAGCAGGCCCTCATTATGTCGGACACGGATCTATTGGTCCATAGAGGCCAGGATGCCGCCATGGCCCTGACCTCATGGGCGGAGACCTTGGACAAGGAGATAACCTCAGGTGGTACGTCCGTGTACGCAAAACGAATAGTCTTGGCAAGCCAGGAAGATATAGTATTTTTAGATATCTCCTGCTTGGAAGAGGGCCCAAACGGGATGAAAAGACGCACCCGCCCAGCTCTCATATGCTCCACACGTGCCAGGTAACAGGAGAGAGCTCTGACGGGGCACAAGACTCTGTCATCGTCAACAGCCGCGGACAGGATGTTTGACAGAGCCGGGATGACGAACTCTCTCGGAAGATTGTCGTAGAGGGACTGGTTCTTCGCAACAAAATCCGGGAGAGTAGATAACGCCACCCAGGTCCACTTAGGCTTGTATCTCAAAGACCTGAAGTCCAAGGCATGGATTTCTGATACGCGGGCGGCAGAGGCAAAGGCAATCAGAAATACGGTCTTGTAAGATAGAAACTTCAACTCACAGGTGCCGATGGGTTCAAAGGGCGGCTCAGAGAGCCGTCTCAGAACCAGAGCCAAATC
>JAVTVY010019220.1:0-76199 GCA_036873755.1 Hanleya hanleyi
CTTGAAAGGGGAAATGATAGTCCACGACCCATTTCCTAACAGTTCCCACATGCAACTCGGTCATTTGAAAGCTCAAATGTTAACGTAATTGTATTTACTTTGTTGAATTCAAATCTGTCACCGAAATGATTTTAATGGAAACTGCCGACAATTCTCGATGATTTTGGAAATACAACTTTTCTCTCTGTTGTGTAACATATTGTGCTAAAAAGTTGCTTTCCTCTCTTCGCAATGCAGAGCACGATTGAACATCTATTCATCTATGCCAATCGTATCATTAAGTGATTAATTGTACAGTCTGTAAATCTGATACTGAATCGTCCCGACTGAATAAACCGGTCATTTCCAATTCTGAAGAACTGAGCCAAAATTTATAAAACTGAGACAAGGATTTCCTTTTAGACTGGATCAAGCCTCGGTTTCATAATGGTATATTTTAGGTGGAAATGAAGGGAAGCAACTCTGCCTACAGAAATGCTTGAAACACTTCTTTTCTGCAATTTTTGTTTTCAATTTGCATTGAGCGTCGTGGTATTATGATAAATAGTACATTTGAAATAGAGACCCGTACATAATGATGTAAGTCAATATAACATGGACACAGGTTTTTACAATAGCCATTTTAAAAATTTATTTTGTTGAAATTCGAATATCTTTACCCCGAACAAATGAATATATCTGAGATACAAGCGTCTAGTCCGTCATTCAACATTCAGTCGTCTTTCAAAGAATTTCCGCGTCCATAATCCGAAGACCTAATTCATATAACAGCATTTGCACCAAATTAAAGAAAAAGTCTAAACAAAAATATATGCTATAGTTTCCTGCAGGAGAGAGGTGGTCAACAGTTTCCAATGATGCCGGCAAGATCTCATGATGCTTCCAAAACTATCAAATGATATCGCTGATCAGTATGATTTTCTTTGTAGTCGTTATCCAGAGAATGATGTATCTCACCCACGCTTTCATTGTGACTGATTGTGACTGTTCATTTGAACACCATGAGGATGTTGAAGCACATGGGTACATATGATCCCTAGCCCTGGAGTGAGCGGAATTGTACACAAGTTATGAAGCGTAACGCCGTGTACCTTGCATGCTACGCTAGTATTTTCTATCAGCATGTGATTATATATCGCTAAACTTGAGAAACTTTCAGTGGAGTCGCTTGGTGGCAGCCCTGTTTATGCAATAATGTTTTCTGACATCGATTAAAATCGTCACATGTTACCCATGATCTAGCAAATGCTACTAGGCGATACATTCATAGGCCATATGCAGGTCCCACTGCAATATTGCTGTCCAGAAAAGAGACAGGTTACGATGTCGACGTTGTAACCATCTCTGTTTTCGTAAATTCAACTTGAGAGAAGACCCATTTTTCTAGAGAAACATGTCTAAATTTAATGTGGCACAAGAGCTATCGGAAGTTTCCTTCAAATGCAGTGAAGGTGGCTATATATTCCTTTTCTTTTATATAGCGATTATCCACATAAAGAAGATCGTCTACAAAGCGTTTGGTGAATGAGAAGGAACGGTAGTTTTAATTATCGTGTCCTTCAGAAAAACGCTTTCAACAAATATAAATATTACTACAGTTATGACCATATGTTTCAATTAGATGCTCGTATGTTTTCATGAGAAACGGATCCGCCGCCGCCGCCGCGATTTTAAACGTGAATATCTCTGAAACCGTTCAATATTTTCAGGTCTTGTCTTTTTGAATTTGGTGCTAATACTGTTATGTGGAAAATGGAATAGGTCTTTGGATTATGGACGCGGATATTCTCTAATGGACGACGGCTGGATTATGAATGACGGACTAGACGCTTGTAATTTGTGTGCTATCTCCTTAGGCCTGGGAAATTTGTCTGGTTGTGTTTCGCTAGCCGCTGCTCACCACTAGGTGGCGTTGTAGTCAGAGCATAGGCAAACCTTTCTCTGACGATTTCGACTGAACGGCTTGTCTGATTTCTTTGAAATTTTATTTCAATGGTCTTGAAGGATAGTCAATGTGCTCCTCAAAAAAAAAGTTTTTCGTGAAATGAAAATTTACCAATTTGCTTGGAGAAATATTTAAAAACTGTTCTATTCTAGGTTGCCAAGCATAAATATAGGATTGCCGACATGATAATTCCCTTTCGGTGCGAAGCAAATTGCCATTTAAATGAAAAATCTCAATTATCTGACTTAACGTCAAAACCTCCATAACCATTATCAGGATTAAAGTTATGTGCCATCTCCCTAGGGCTTTAGATTTCACCTGCTTGTTTTTCGTGGCATTTGGTCGTCACTAGGTTAAGCTATAGACATGAATGCAGGTAAACATGTGTAACATATCTTCTAAACAACGTGTTTGATTTCCATGAAATTTGGGAATGATGATGTTGCAAGACTGGCGAAGGCATGACAAGATTTTGGTGGTGTTGGCGAATCATGGAGGCGCATTTTTGCATTTGTTTTCACAAAATTTTGTTTTCACAAAAACGAAAATTTACTTCTTAATCAGAGAAAAGTAATTCTATTTTGCTTAACATGAATGTAACATTTCCAGTGTTATAATTCACATCCCTTGTAAGCCAAATGGTCATTTTTTAAAATACATGAAATGACTGGAGTCCAATATCTACATTCTCCAGGCCACATCTGAGGATTTTGCTTCATCATGTAGTTTCGTGATATTGTTCATCATTGGGTGGTATTATAGACAGTAAACTTATAATATAGCACAATTTATGGGCATTTCATCTGTTTCTGGAGTTTATTATTGTCAGACAAACAAAGGATTTCAAAGGACTGAAAGTTTTTTTTGGTTGAAATTGAAGGACCACCTCTCATACGGATTTTACAGCGCATCAACATAATGCTTGACTTATATCTCATTATACACTCTTTTTTACAATTACTAATTTTATTAACATTATGGTTTAAAAATGGATTGAAAGGAAATTGGTGCTGTTAGCGCTAGCATATACATGTGGTATAGACAGTATAGACATACAGGGTATAGACAGCTAAATATAACTAAATCTAGGCTACATCAGACCCTGCTTACACACATAACTAAAATGCAGTCAGAGACAATATGCTGCCATCAGTATTGTCAGAATGGAGAATTGCAAGGATTCAAGTGAACTTGAAGTCAGGCCATTTTGGTCAAATAGACATACTGTAACACTGATATTCTGCTTTACCTTGCAGGCCTCATATTGTAGGCCTGTATGTTGACCATTCATGTAATAAAACATGTAGTGGTTGATTTATTGCATAATGCACTTTATTTAAGTGGACTAGTACACTGCTTGTGTCAGCAAAGTAAACACTTCCTTTCCAGAATCAGTGCTATTTCTCTCTCTCCATAACTGATATTATTATTTGGTCCTGTTCATTGGTATGGCTATCCCAATTACATTTCTTTAGTCTTCAGTGGCTGTGAAGCCCTGGGCTTCCAGATGTCTGGAGATGCATTCTGGCCAATTTTCAATGAATAAAATGACAAATTATCACTCAGTTAATGCTAAATTTTTTTGTTTTATGTGGAGGTCCTCAGAATTTATTTGAAACTCGACATGTGAAGTTACATATACCGTTGCATTTTGACAGCATAGTTAAAACTGTTGATAATTATTTTTTGAACTGAAAATGTAGAAAGATTTTTGAAGTGGAACTTGTCCATCACTGCTATATGGCACATCCCACCTGGATTTTTTTTTACATGTATATCTAATTGAAGTAAAATGGTGTGTTCTGTGTGCATTTTGACAGAATATTTAGACTTTGAAGATGATATGTAATGATGTCCCAAAATGAGCTGAATTGTCCTTGTCATCTGTCTGTCTGTCTGCCTGTCCATCTTTCTTGTCATACCACATATGCAGCTGGTGATGGATCAGAAGCCTAATGAAAATGACTGACCTTCACCTGTTTTATTAAGGTCAAATTTAGCATTAGCAATAAATTTTAAAGGAGTGAAGATAGGCTGTCCAAATTCATAATACTTGTGCAATTGGTGACTGACTAGAAGCCTATCCCAGTTGACTGAACCTGTTTTCTCAAGGTTATATACTGTGTATTATGATATAACATGAAATATAGCTAGGCATTCCAAATCGATACCACATATACAACATATGATGGACCTGAAGTCTATAAATATGACTGACGTTGACCTATTTCCTCAAGGTCAAACATTGTATGTTAAATCACATGTTAACTGCCAACATACACTTCAAATCTAACATTGTCATCATTTTGTTGTGGCTGTGGTTGTCTTCCAAAACAATCTGGCGAATTTTGCATGTGTTCCAACAGACTCATGCTCCAACAGTAACTTAAAGCCATGCTGTAAAGGGTAAGCCGTTGAAACACCCTCCATTTCCTAGCTCTGACATACCGCATCACTATCGAAATATGGGTACCATGACAGAGTGATAGATATACAAGCGTCTAGTCCGTCATTCAACATTCAGTCGTCTTTCAAAGAATTTCCGCGTCCATAATCCGAAGACCTAATTCATATAACAGCATTTGCACCAAATTAAAGAAAAAGTCTAAACAAAAATATATGCTATAGTTTCCTGCAGGAGAGAGGTGGTCAACAGTTTCCAAGGATGCCGGCAAGATCTCATGATGCTTCCAAAACTATCAAATGATATCGCTGATCAGTATGATTTTCTTTGTAGTCGTTATCCAGAGAATGATGTATCTCACCCACGCTTTCATTGTGACTGAGTGTGACTGTTCATTTGAACACCATGAGGATGTTGAAGCACATGGGTACATATGATCCCTAGCCCTGGAGTGAGCGGAATTGTACACAAGTTATGAAGCGTAACGCCGTGTACCTTGCATGCTACGCTAGTATTTTCTATCAGCATGTGATTATATATCGCTAAACTTGAGAAACTTTCAGTGGAGTCGCTTGGTGGCAGCCCTGTTTATGCAATAATGTTTTCTGACATCGATTAAAATCGTCACATGTTACCCATGATCTAGCAAATGCTACTAGGCGATACATTCATAGGCCATATGCAGGTCCCACTGCAATATTGCTGTCCAGAAAAGAGACAGGTTACGATGTCGACGTTGTAACCATCTCTGTTTTCGTAAATTCAACTTGAGAGAAGACCCATTTTTCTAGAGAAACATGTCTAAATTTAATGTGGCACAAGAGCTATCGGAAGTTTCCTTCAAATGCAGTGAAGGTGGCTATATATTCCTTTTCTTTTATATAGCGATTATCCACATAAAGAAGATCGTCTACAAAGCGTTTGGTGAATGAGAAGGAACGGTAGTTTTAATTATCGTGTCCTTCAGAAAAACGCTTTCAACAAATATAAATATTACTACAGTTATGACCATATGTTTCAATTAGATGCTCGTATGTTTTCATGAGAAACGGATCCGCCGCCGCCGCCGCCGCGATTTTAAACGTGAATATCTCTGAAACCGTTCAATATTTTTCGGGTCAGACTTTGTGTGCTATCTCCTTAGGCCTGGGAAATTTGTCTGGTTGTGTTTCGCTAGCCGCTGCTCACCACTAGGTGGCGTTGTAGTCAGAGCATAGGCAAACCTTTCTCTGACGATTTCGACTGAACGGCTTGTCTGATTTCTTTGAAATTTTATTTCAATGGTCTTGAAGGATAGTCAATGTGCTCCTCAAAAAAAAAGTTTTTCGTGAAATGAAAATTTACCAATTTGCTTGGAGAAATATTTAAAAACTGTTCTATTCTAGGTTGCCAAGCATAAATATAGGATTGCCGACATGATAATTCCCTTTCGGTGCGAAGCAAATTGCCATTTAAATGAAAAATCTCAATTATCTGACTTAACGTCAAAACCTCCATAACCATTATCAGGATTAAAGTTATGTGCCATCTCCCTAGGGCTTTAGATTTCACCTGCTTGTTTTTCGTGGCATTTGGTCGTCACTAGGTTAAGCTATAGACATGAATGCAGGTAAACATGTGTAACATATCTTCTAAACAACGTGTTTGATTTCCATGAAATTTGGGAATGATGATGTTGCAAGACTGGCGAAGGCATGACAAGATTTTGGTGGTGTTGGCGAATCATGGAGGCGCATTTTTGCATTTGTTTTCACAAAATTTTGTTTTCACAAAAACGAAAATTTACTTCTTAATCAGAGAAAAGTAATTCTATTTTGCTTAACATGAATGTAACATTTCCAGTGTTATAATTCACATCCCTTGTAAGCCAAATGGTCATTTTTTAAAATACATGAAATGACTGGAGTCCAATATCTACATTCTCCAGGCCACATCTGAGGATTTTGCTTCATCATGTAGTTTCGTGACATTGTTCATCATTGGGTGGTATTATAGACAGTAAACTTATAATATAGCACAATTTATGGGCATTTCATCTGTTTCTGGAGTTTATTATTGTCAGACAAACAAAGGATTTCAAAGGACTGAAAGTTTTTTTTGGTTGAAATTGAAGGACCACCTCTCATACGGATTTTACAGCGCATCAACATAATGCTTGACTTATATCTCATTATACACTCTTTTTTACAATTACTAATTTTATTAACATTATGGTTTAAAAATGGATTGAAAGGAAATTGGTGCTGTTAGCGCTAGCATATACATGTGGTATAGACAGTATAGACATACAGGGTATAGACAGCTAAATATAACTAAATCTAGGCTACATCAGACCCTGCTTACACACATAACTAAAATGCAGTCAGAGACAATATGCTGCCATCAGTATTGTCAGAATGGAGAATTGCAAGGATTCAAGTGAACTTGAAGTCAGGCCATTTTGGTCAAATAGACATACTGTAACACTGATATTCTGCTTTACCTTGCAGGCCTCATATTGTAGGCCTGTATGTTGACCATTCATGTAATAAAACATGTAGTGGTTGATTTATTGCATAATGCACTTTATTTAAGTGGACTAGTACACTGCTTGTGTCAGCAAAGTAAACACTTCCTTTCCAGAATCAGTGCTATTTCTCTCTCTCCATAACTGATATTATTATTTGGTCCTGTTCATTGGTATGGCTATCCCAATTACATTTCTTTAGTCTTCAGTGGCTGTGAAGCCCTGGGCTTCCAGATGTCTGGAGATGCATTCTGGCCAATTTTCAATGAATAAAATCACAAATTATCACTCAGTTAATGCTCAATTTTTTTGTTTTATGTGGAGGTCCTCAGAATTTATTTGAAACTCGACATGTGAAGTTACACATACCGTTGCATTTTGACAGCATAGTTAAAACTGTTGATAATTATTTTTTGAACTGAAAATGTAGAAAGATTTTTGAAGTGGAACTTGTCCATCACTGCTATATGGCACATCCCACCTGGAATTTTTTTACATGTATATCTAATTGAAGTAAAATGGTGTGTTCTGTGTGCATTTTGACAGAATATTTAGACTTTGAAGATGATATGTAATGATGTCCCAAAATGAGCTGAATTGTCCTTGTCATCTGTCTGTCTGTCTGCCTGTCCATCTTTCTTGTCATACCACATATGCAGCTGGTGATGGATCAGAAGCCTAATGAAAATGACTGACCTTCACCTGTTTTATTAAGGTCAAATTTAGCATTAGCAATAATTTTTAAAGGAGTGAAGATAGGCTGTCCAAATTCATAATACTTGTGCAATTGGTGACTGACTAGAAGCCTATCGCAGTTGACTGAACCTGTTTTCTCAAGGTTATATACTGTGTATTATGATATAACATGAAATATAGCTAGGCATTCCAAATCGATACCACATATACAACATATGATGGACCTGAAGTCTATAAATATGACTGACGTTGACCTATTTCCTCAAGGTCAAAAACTGTATGTTAAATCACATGTTAACTGCCAACATACACTTCAAATCTAACATTGTCATCATTTTGTTGTGGCTGTGGTTGTCTTCCAAAACAATCTGGCGAATTTTGCATGTGTTCCAACAGACTCATGCTCCAACAGTAACTTAAAGCCATGCTGTATCGGCTAAGCTGTTGAAACACCCTCCATTTCCTAGCTCTGACATATCGCATCACTATCGAAATATGGGTACCATGACAGAGTGATAGATATACAAGCGTCTAGTCCGTCATTCATAATTCAGCCGTCGTCCATTAAAGAATATCCGCGTCCATAATCCAAAGACCTATTCCATATCCATATAACATCATTAGCACCAAATTCAAAAAGACAATCATAGTACACATAAACATAGGCTAGTTTCCTGCAAGAGAGAAGCGGTCAACAGTTTTTAATGATGTCGACAAGACATCATGACGTTCCAAAAATATAAAATCCGTATCGCTGATCAGTATTCTTAATCCATAATAATCGTTGTAAAGTCGTTATCTAGAGAATGATGTATCTCGGTCACGCTTCGATTGTGACTGTTCATATGAGCACCATGAGGATCTTGAAGTACATGGGTTTATACGGCCCCTAGCCCCGGGTTAAGCGGAATAACACACAAGTTACGAAACGTAACGCCATAGATCTTGCACGCTACGTTCGTATTTTGCTATCAGCATCTGATATGTATCGCCAAATTTGAGAAACTTTGAGTGGAAGCGCTTGGTGGAATAGCCCTGTTTTATAAGTTTCTGCAACAATGTTTTGTGACGTTGATTAAAATCGTCACATTTAACACAGGATCTAGCAAATGCTACTAGGCGAGATATGTATATGCCATATGCAGGTCCCACTGGAATATTAAAGTCCAGAAAGGGATCAGAAGCCAGTGAAGTCTCCCGATTTACATTGAATGTCGTTATTGCCTAAGTAGTATTAGCAGCATTTTGCAGCAAGAACAATTCAGTGACTTATAGTGAAAAATTGTAGTGAAAGGTATTTATGTTTTGTTGTTTGACATTTTTATTTGCTGGCATTGTTTCAGATAGAATACAACTGCCTAATTGGTTAAAATCTTAATGTACAAACTTTCGTACGAAAAATAAAAGTAGCAATTTGAAATTTTAGTTTTATTCGATTTTTTAATGTCGGTGGACCTATGAAACACAAAATAAAGTTGGTGTTGCCTCACACTGGGTTTCGCCCATTGGTAAAGAAATCCTTCTGAGAGGCCCTACCACCTGAGATGATTCCTGATTGCTCATCCTCCAGGGTATGTGCCCCACCCTCTGTCTCATCCTAAAAAAAATGCCATTCCTAATAGGGGGTGTGTCCAAATTGGGGAGATCTAAAGCCCTGTGAGTACCAAATTATGTGTTACAAAATTATCCGGGGAAATGCTCTTCGCCCGTGTTTCACACGAGCGTTCATTGTATCAAGACAAATTCTAGAGGGCGTGTAAAATTATCAGCAGGATGGGTGTGAAAAGGTATAGGACCCTACCCGTGTGGTTTCCGCGTGTTAAAAGGAATAGGAACCAAACGTCGTCAAATGACTGGAATAGTGTTAAAAACGACGTCAAATCGTATTCACTCACTCACTGCTGTAGAAAATAACATGTGAATACATTTTCGGCTCTGTGAAATATATTAATTATTATATAATAAATAATCCATAGAAACCATCATTTGGACGGACTGACAGCGTCCATCGTATTGAATCAGTTGTGTTAGGGTAACATAACTTTCCCATATAACCATCGAAATCCACTCGACTCGAATCTTTTTGGGTGATACTTTACAGTGAAGGACCTTTGTATAAGGAAATAATATCAGAAAACATCCGACATTAATTATATCATCTTCACTATATAATCGGTCACCCTTTTATTGGTTGTCAGTGACTTCATAACTTTGTAAACTTATCCCATTCTTCGTCACATTAGATTATCGTTTCGTGATCAATATCGTATGAAGAGGTATCCTTGTAGGAAACTTCTCAATGTTTCATACCTATACCATGTGTTTAGCCAAATGATTCTGCCAATCGGGCCTCACAGGTATTTGTTCTGAATACGAACTTTCATTCTTAACAAATTCTTTTCAGTCACATATTTGATCATTTTCCAACGGATGACTTTATAGAGCTACTACATCATCGCTCTGAAATATTTGTATCTAATATCTCTCAAGAAGCCGTGGGTTAATCATCTTCCCGAGACAAGGCGTATCCTGCCGCAAGCTTTACTCTCCAGTGGAGCGCTAGTGTAAGGACTGGTCCTGCCTAGGGAAGATGTGGGTTAATGTCATTCAAGGTAACACATGAAGATCTACAATAAAAGCGTGGCTGGGATACTAATCATCCTGGGGATTACTTTTTGTTCATGTTTTAGATATATGCAGTCAAAATATTTGTTTGTTTCATCGTTTTCCACCACACATTTAATGTTGCGTTTAATCGGCATCTTTTTGATCTTCAACCCGGTTTGGTTAATATATGTCTGTCAACTGCTTACCGTATGGAATTAGAACATTGAGTCAATTCTGTATCCGTCTTTTCCCCACATGAAATGATACGTCAGATAACTGTAGCTACATGATTGTCGACGTCCACACGCGAATGGCGTGAAATGACGCAGCTAAATCCCTGTTTTTTTATTGCCTAGACTGTCACGTGATCAAATATGGCGGCTGTATGAATAAGTAATTCATATGGGTCTAATTTTCACTTCACAGCTCGAATTAATCTCCAGGCGCCATGTGTAATCAATTTCCATAGAGGGATTCATGTATAATAAAGCGTACCTGAGATACAACACTTATCACGAATCGTTAGATTCTTGGTATGTGCTTTAGAATAGGTTAACCAGAAGATTATACTGTGAAGTCATGTGACTCTGTCAGTATGTCGGCACCTCTTCCCACTTCCCTTATACGCGTTGTAATTTTTACCTGTATATGGCGAGATTCTGCTGGTGGCGTTTCGTCCCCGAGACCCGCCCCATGTACAGACTTTTTGGTCTTTGATATATGTTGGCATTGTGGGAAGTTGATGCTGGGTCGACATCGGACCTTACAGACTAGTCTTTTGTGTTAAATGCCGTCATTTTCATCTGACGACGATACAGCTCACCAATCCCCAGTGTATGAGTTGTCACAGCTACACAGCTCACCAATTACCAATTAGAGCATTTCCATCATAGCTCTGTAGATTTGTATCTACTACCGCTTATGCCGGTGCTACGGACCGTGTGGTCATGTCATCCAAGTTGCCACATGAACAGGTACAATAAAAGCGTACCTGAGATACAACACATATCACGAATCGTTAGATTATTGGTATGTGCTTTAGAATAGGTTAACCAGAATACTATACTGTGAAGTCATGTGACTGTCAGTATGTCGGCACCTCTTCCCACTTCCCTTATATGCGTTGTAATCCGTTGAATTTTTGTTAACGTCTTTTGTTTTGTCAAGATATTCCATAGCTCTACTCGCATCACTCGAGAAATATCGGCTATTTTCGGTTTTGTGTCAAAATTATTACATTCTACGCATAACAACCACGGACACTTTCTGATCTAGTTTTTCGACCATAGGTCATCGATGTCGAGGAGTCATTGTGGAGTTGAAATATAGTATTGACATGTTAGGTTACAGGACAAAATCGTCCTTTCATTCCCCTTTTACTACTTGAATGTGGTCGTTACCTGGTCAAGGAATGTGGCATTATTGCAAATATCAACATGAAACACGACAGAATATTCAGCGTGTGTCTCAATAAAAGGATATCATCAACGCATGCTGTTCCACCATTTACGAGCCGCTGGAAGGTAGCAGGTGTGTTTCTCATACCAAAAGGCATAACCAATCAGTCATGTGATAGCGCAACTGTTATACAATACACGATATATGTAGTTGTGCTTGCTTTTTTACCAATCGGCCAAATTTGGCCGAATGGTATTGTCGTCATGTACGTCCGCCTGTCTCCGACTCTCCGTCCGTCCGTCTGTCCGTCACAGCTTTCTCGTTACCGAGATATCTCTAGAATGACTTACCCTAGGCATACCAAACTTCCAGTGCACATCCATATGCTCGTGACGCAGAACCGTATTGCATCTGGACCCGATTGGGTGCGAAATCATTAATTTTATTTATCTCGGAAACCATTTCTCTGCTCAGTGTGAAACTTGGTGTAGATCATCGATACATCAAGAAGCGTTAAGTAATGACCAAACCAGTTTCCCTTATTGGGTGAAAGCCTTAACGGCCATCTTTAATTGATGCATAATCTTCAATGATGTATTTCTCTGAAACCATGTAAGTGTTCTATACGAAACTTGGTATACAGCATCGATGTATCTAGTGACTTCATGCTCTGAAGTCATGTGGCTCTGTCAGTATGTCGACACCTCTTCCCACTTCCCTTATATGTGTTGTAATTGCAATGAATAGCCACGTCAGTTCCTCTGAGTGGCGGGAAGGATGGGCGGCCATCTTTTATTTATGCAAAATCATTAAGGATCTCTATCTCTGATACCGTTTCTCGATGCAAAATTTGGTACACATCATCGATGTATCAAGAAACTTACGATAAATGACAGTTCTGATTACTCTGATTGGGCGGAAACCTTGGTGGTCATCTTTAATTTACGCAAAATCTTTACTGATGTATATCTTTGATACCGTTTCAATGTTCTATAGGAAACTTATACAGCATCGATGTATAAATAGCTTTGCATGAATGAATACCCGCATCAGTTCCTGTGAGTGGCGGGAAGGATGGCGGCCATCATTAATTGATGCAAAATCATTAATCTCTGATACCGTTGAAATGCTCGATGTAAAATGTGGTATATATCATCGATGCATCAAGAGACTTATGTAATGAATACCGGTTTCTCTGATTGGACTGAAACCTTAGGGGTCATTCTAATTGCAAAATTTTTGATAATCTGTATATTTGTCACCTGACTGCTTGGTGTTCCTGACATCTTGGTTCAAATTGAATACATTATGAATGGCTGGCACCCAGAGCCGAGGGGTTTTCAGATGCGCAGCTTCGTATTAATTTATGCAAAATCATTCATCATCTATATCTGATTCCATTTTAGTGCTTCATATGAAAGTATAAATCATCGATACATCAAGAAACTTACAATTAATGACAACCGGTTTCTCTGGTTAGGTGGAAAACTTAATTTATGCCAAATCTTTACCTCTAGTACTGTTCAAGTTTTTGATTGAATACTTTGTATACATCATCAATACATCAAGAAACTACAAACGAAAGACAGAACCATTTTATCTGATTGGATGGAAACCTTGGCAGCCATTTTTAATTTATGTAAACTCAGTGATGATCTATATATCCTTCGATACTGTTCAAGTGTTCAGTATGATGCATGGTATACGTCATCGATACATCAACAGACAAGTAATGGCTGCCGGTTTCTCTGACTGGGCGAAAAACTTTGCGGTCATTTCTGATTGCAAAATTTTTGATAATCTGTATATTTGTCACTTGACTGCTTGGTTTTCCTGACGTCTTCAAAGTAGTATGATTCAAATTGAATAGATTATGAATGGCTGGCGCCCAGAGCCGAGGGATTTTCAGATGCACAGCTTCGTATTCTATTTCAAATCTTTTCTCGAAAGAGAAACGAAGTCAACAATTTTCGACGAATTCTGAAAATACTTGATCATAGATTTAAATCCTTCGAAAGCAAGATGTATCCTGATTCCACGGTGCCACGATTTTCTGCGTTCCTACCAAATAATGATTCACGACCGATTTTTACTGGGCTGATCGGTCATGGGTTTACTGAGAATATCACAACATTGAAAATGTTCCTACCAAATTGAGTATAGAGTTTAATGAGTTGCGAAAGTAACGTGTTGTATTTTGAATAAGAACTGATTATCTTGAGAACATCATATACTTTATTTTGGGGTCTTTGAGTCACTATTATGTATCCATTGGTTTTATCTATTCCAGTTCCTCAACCATCCAAGCATTGGGGACTTATCTCTACACAAGCTCAACGGTTCAATCGCGCTGCGGATCGGTACAAAATGAAAACCGATAGAGGCATTGTTCTGGGGACCTTGATGAAAACTCGTGGACATGTCAAGATATTTCACAGTTGGCTACAGGGTGAACCATACCAATGTAGTCAGAATATCGAAGAAATACCTCCTGAGGAATTGGATCCCATCTTGGAAGTATTTTTCTCCACAATCAAGACACGTACTGGGACGGATTACGGCCACAACTCTTTCAAATCACTCCGAGACAGTTTAGAGCGCCATCTGAAGGAACAAAATTACCCTGACTCAATTCTCAACTCTCCCACCTTCGCCAAAAGTCAACGAGCTTACAGACATAGGATGAACTTGTTCAAGGTCAAGGCGGCGTACAATCGGGAACCCAGAGTCCCTTGAAAGAAGTTGAAGAAGTCTGGAACTTCAATATAGACAGCGACTTGTGAAGGCGATGTGTATCCAAAGGTTTATGTGAACTGTAACATGTGAGCGTCACAAACACCATGAAACCCATGCGCGATAACAACTAACTTATCTGACACATTACAAGCACGTGAAGTTAATAAGTACTGAACAACACCTAATTACAGACATTGTTGTTACCAGATGATTGGAACCTTGGCTGGTACTAAAATAATGGTTGATATGGTACAAAGTGAGGAGTCAAATTGTAGAAGTCGTTTTGGATATTGAATACTAACAAAAATTGAATGTTATATGACTGTGAGGGAAATATCACAAAGAATCAATAGATCTGGTATCTATTCCTCTGAATAACAAAATATGCTAACCTCAAAAACTTAAGAAAATATACCCATGATGTATATCCGTCAGTGTTGCCCGGCACCCATTTTAAAGTCGCGCATTTTAGGTTCCTTTTTTGCCTGAAAAACGTTTTTGTAATAAACATAGGATTTCTTTCCTGTCGAAGATCCTGGTTCACAACAAGCAGATACCTTACTTATCTTTACTGATTCTAATATTTTTGGCTATACACTAACCTATAATTTCATCAATCTTAACCATAATCATGCATGTGGTGGAGTCTTTATCATTAGGGACAGCAATTATCTTTTGTAACTGTCTTTCTTAGGCGTAACAGCATTCGGATGCGGAATTAATAAAAAAAAATCCCTTACCCCTGGTGAGGGGAAACTCTATGATTGGCTGGATGCTAATTCAGTTTTCTTAACAAGCCAATGATAATCCCGGATTTTCTTTTGAAAAATTGAATTGGCCAATCAAATGTTTAAATCGGGTAGATATCCCGTGATGCACCGTTGTTACTATAAACTTCCATCCGCCTTACTTGGGCGGAATACATTCCCCAATCTACTGAAGACCGACAGTCGAGTTCACCCTACCTCCATCGGCCTTTATACTTGGGGGGAATACCAAATGGAGACTTGCTGTCATTACCTAACATACTGCTTGAGTATATCCCAATCTACTGAAGACTGACAGGCAAGTTCACACCACCTCCATCGTCCTTACTTGGGCGGAATACCAAATAGAGGCTTGTTGTCATTAACTAACATACTGCTTGAGTACATTCCCCAATCTACTGAAGACCGACAGTCGAGTTCTCACCACCTCCATCAGATATAGTTGTCAATTATTCAACACAACTTGCTCTTCTGAAAGCCGGTCGGAAGTTGGGGGGGATGGACTGGCGTGTTGTACCATCATTGCAAGCCATCCATTCCCCTGTGACATTGCTTCTCCGTTTCAGGAAAACTGCTTGGAATGTCATATTCGACCCATCTTATAAGGGGAACGTAAGAAAATGAACGTATGTATTTTTATTTCTATGTCGTCAACAAAACACAGAGTCGATTTGCTCGTATTTTTTTTTTATCCACTCAAACTAGCTAAATTGAGACTGTATGGTATTTTCTAATGCATTTACTAGACTATTCCATCGTGGCGAAACATGCCACCCAAAACAAACAAAAACATTAATTGAAATACTTGGATGGGCGCTGCATGTGATCAACAAATAAAGAACTTTGAACCTTAATTTTTTGATACAATGTAAACTCCTTTGGGTAAATACCTAAACAATATACCAAGAATCCGCTTAACGTCCGGCCCAGATGAAGTCTATTTTTCGAATAAATTTAGGATGTTATTTCCGGTTGAAAAAGAAACTTAATCTTTTCATTATGATATTATCGCCTGCTAATATGTAGTGTCATCAACACATGTTTTTTTTTATTCAACAATTCTATGGTTCTGGTTGAACTTTTTGGGACATTTGTCTTTTGTAATCTTCTTTCTTTAGCTCTAGCTTCAATCTGACGAGGAATTAATAAAACCAAATTTACACTGTGTCTGTTCGTTCTGAGTAGTAACATTTACATTTACATAACTACTAAGTGGTCGATAAATGAATCCGTATTAGTAGTTTGTGTTTATCCCGTTTGGCGTGGGTCCGTGCAATACCAGATCGTCGTGGGGTTCAAATCAAAAGTTATAACTAAACTTGACAAACACATTGTTCTGTAGGAAACAACTTGAAAATGCACTGATTGGAATTACAATATACTGGTCAGTGATATAGACTTGACGATAGAACTAACATGAGTGTGGTATCAATATCAGATTTACGAGACGTGCCATGAATTCAGCCTATTAGAGAGGTAAAGTCTGACCATTTTAATTAGTCGTCTACTTTGAAGCTTGTCAAAAATCAATAATTAACTCTGCATCAATTTTCTTTTTGGCAGCGTGTAGAACAAACTGAACTTTACAAAATGACTACCATTTCTCCGTGATATCGATAATATATCACGCTTGAAATAACTTTGTAATTCTCTCCATATAAAACTCCAGTACAGTTGTTTCATGTACTTGGACTCATTTACAAAGCGAGGCGTCATAATGTATTCATGCTCACTGGCACAAAGATCATTGGTGCGTATAAAGTAATAACAGGCGGTCCGTGGGAGTGTCGCCGTCAAAGTAGTCGACTAATTAAAATGGAGAGACTATACTAAATGTATATGCTATCTTGAACATGTTGAAGCGCATGTGATCGAGTGTCTTCAGAGTGCTTGCAAATATGCTTTCGATTTTTTGTAATACTCTAACTCTCTCAGAATTATTCCGGGAATAGTCCTGAATTCATCAGGTTGTACATCCACAACTCAATATCAGGGATTTTACCTGAAATCCTGGTATAATTTCCTGAAATTCAGGTATGTCATCCCGGAATTAAAGAAAGAAATTAGGGATTTTACATACCTGAATAGGGTCGTGATCTTACTAATCAGGGTGATAAGTTTGCCTGAATTTCAGGGAAGATCCTCTCATTCAGGGATTTTTTTTCTGGATTTCAGGTAATCGGCCTTGAATTTCAGACAAAATCCCTGAAATTAATTTGTGGATATACAGGGCTATCCCCTGAAAATTTCTGAGAGTGAAGGGTCGAGGGTTCGAATCCCTCCATCCAGTACAATAGTATCTGCGCGTTACCAAGACAGTGTGATCCTAATCGTGCTAAAATAATTGGACATTATTCTGATTGGGATTAATAGATGCAAGCAAGAAACTAGATTTATCTACATATACTTGGGATTTGGTACTAATAGTATCCTGAATTAGCTAATGATGGTTGCCATGGCTACACTGAATGTGGGATATGAGGCTTATCTTTGTGTATGGATTGTGGTGTTTATTGTGTAATGATTTGGCTTCGAAGTTGAATTATCTCAAACCTTAACTTAACAGCACCAAAGTGGACCCATATTGAGTTTTCTTCTCCGTTTCTTCTGGTTTTATTTCATACACATGTGGAATTCGAGCTGGCGGTCATATGAAATAGATCTTTTGATTATTGACAGTGAAATTCCTTTATAGACGAGGGCTGAATATTGAATGTCGGATCTGACGCTTGCTAACCAGTCACTTTCTCCGACCCAATATCTACACAGTCAGGAAATAACAGCATCACCAATAAATGGTGATCAGTTAGATGGAATATCGCCATATTCCATCATCATTATTTCATTATTTATTATGGTGATCACCATTATCACCATTTATTGATGATGACCTAAAATCCACACTCATTGCTCGTCGCCATTTTTGGTAATGACCATGCCCCATCGCCAATAAATTAGCTATGCCCTGAAATCCACACTCATTTCTCGTCACCATTTGTTGTTGATGACCAGGCACCATCGATAACAAACAGGGATGACCAAAAAACCTCTCATTGCTCGTCGTCATTTAGTGGTGATCACCAGGCCCCATCGTCAATAAAAGGCGGAGAAATTACCCAGTTACCATTTGTCCTCATCGCTAAATGGCGGCGACGACAGGGCATCCTCACCGATGAATGGCGATGGCCCATCACCATTTCTAAGACAATTTTCCAACCAAAACTTTCGCGACCCCCACTGGCGTATGATGCCCTTTATTATTTTTGTTTCATTCATATCACCCCATTGGACTCCCCACTCTAGTACTACCCTAAGCATATTTCGTTGAGGAGAGATATCTTCTCATATTGTACAGCATGTACATGTCCTGTATCCCTTTCTGAGTTCTGAAGTCATTTTCCCGAACCCCGTACAGGGTGAGTAAAAAAATGTCCACCTGTGGATTTGTTCATTTATTCATATGAAGTTACAATTTTTTGTGTATATGAATATAACACATGAAGGGTACTTCATCTCTCCACTATATTCAACCATGGTGTGTTTTATTCATGGAAAATTTACATATATTGTGTATATACCAAAGGCGCTCACAAAAGGAAAGTGCATTCTCTCCATAACGCAGAAATGAGTGAGCACAGCAGTTGATGAAAAGACAGGAATGCGACTCTTCACTGTTTATCTATTTCCAGATATTTCTGTTGGACATTTTTCCAACGCCAAATAACAAATCTCGGAGAGAAAGTCATAAAGTGCAACAGAGATACGTGAAAACAGCTGAACATGTGAAGTGTCTCATTCCGGTGTTCGTTTTTTGCCTTTCCACATTATGTAGGGAATGCACGTTCTGTCCATGATCGCCACTGGTATATACACATTATCTGTACATTCTAATCCATAATTAAAATATACAATGGGTGGATGTAGCACCTAGAAGGAATACCCTTCGTTGTGTTATATTCATATACACAATAAATTATATCTTCAGATTAATAAATTAACAAAACTACAGGTGGACATTTTATTTTACTCACCCTGTATAGCTATCCTGCCAAAGTTTCGCGACGATTGACCAAACAAAAATTGGCCCCCAATGGGCGGCGGGTGCGCTTTTGGACTTTTTTCTTTTAGGGTAGCCACATTGATCTCAATACCGGCCTGGCGAGGTTTCGTGATATTTCCATGATTTTAAGATGGATAGTCATGTATAACTTACGCGCTAAATATGAGTCTCGTTCCAGCCAATAACCTGACAGCTTACATCTTGACATATGTACCTGAATCACCACTATAATTAGAAACGTTTATCCAGTCTCATGGCTGATCTCCATGTTGACCTATATGTCATAAACTAAACCTAGTACACATCACATACTCGCATGATCCAGCTGCGATTTCCACAGACAAACGTTATCGGCATCGACCCACACAATAACCTAAAGTATTCCAGATACAAGCGTCTAGTCCGTCATTGAATATTCAGCCATTAGAAAATTTCCGCGTCCATAATCCAAAGACCTAATTCATATAATAGCATTAGCACCAAATTTAAAAAAAATAATTATTATAGTATACATAAAATTAGGCTAGTTTCCAAAAACTTACATAAGAACTCATTGAACACCGAAAATCTTCCCGCCAGAGTCCGCCACACATGCAGTTCTTTATCACCAAAACTAACCATCGCTTGTTCTTTTACCCAATACGTAAGTAGTAGTATAAACCCCGAAAAGGTCGCATTTTGCCGGGGGAGGTAACTCTTGCATCCGACAGGTGGCGTTGTAGTGGCGGTTATGGATTGCATCAGAATTGGCTGTGTGCCAAGTTCTGACCACTATAGGTCCGTTAACCTTTGACCTTCTCACGGGAGAAAGCTTCCGCGGAGAAAAAGTAGTCCCCAGATTTGAAAACCGCTGCATGGTCCGATTGGGTCGTATGAGGTATCAATGTGAAGCATTCGTGAAGGGGCATCTGATGAGCTGGGTGTGGGGTTGAAATAACGTCATTCTGCGCATGCGCGGTGGACCAAGGGTATGGAAATAGACGTTTTGGGATCTAGGGGAGCCACTAATGGTCCAATTGGGTCATATGAGGTATCAATGTGAAGCCTATGTGAGGGGGCATCCGACGGGTGGGTGTGGGGTTGGAATATCGGCATTCTGCGCATGCGCAGTAGACCAAGGGTATGGAAAATTACGTTTTGGGATCTAGGGGAGCCACTATTGGTCCGATTGGGTCGAGTGAGGTATCAATGTGAAACCTATGTGAGGGGGCATCCGATGGGCTGGGTGTGGGGTTGAAATATCGGCATTCTGCGCATGCGCAGTAGACCAAGGGTATGGAAATAGACGTTTACGGGTCTTTGTGGGCCCCTAATGGGCCGATGGAGTCGAGTGAGGTATCACTGTGAAGCCTATGGGAGAGGGCACCCACCTGGACTAGTATCTCGGCCGTTGTCAACATCCTGCGCATGCGCAAACAGGGAATTGTGGGAAAAGGGTATGGAAATAGACGTGTTGGGGTCTGGATGGCCACTGTTGGTCCTATGGAGTCGTATGGGATATCAATGTGAAGCCTATGTGAGGGGGCATCCGACGGGGTGGTGTGACGTGGAATTGACGTCATTCTGAGCATGCGCAGTAGACCAAGTGTATGGAAATATACGTTTTGAGGTCGAGGTGGGCCACTATTGGTCCTATGGAGTCGTATGAGGTATCAATGTGAAGCATTCGTGAAGGAGCATCTGACTGGGTGGATGTGGGGTAGGAATATCGTCATTCTGCGCATGCGCGGTGGACAAAGGGTATGGAAATAGACGTTTTGGGGTCTGGGTGGGCCACTAGTGGTCCTATGGAGTCGAGTGAGGTATCAATGTGAAGCCTATGTGAGGGGGCATCTGCCTGGACTAGTGTGTCGTCCGTGTTCAACATTCTGCGCATGCGCAGACAGGGAATTGTGGGAAAAGTGCATTGGAATGAACGTTTTAGGATCTAGGGAGCCCCTAATGGGCCGATGGAGCCGTATGAGGTATCAATGTGAAGCCTATGTGAGGGGGCATCCGCCTGGACTAGTGTCTCGGCCGTTGTCTACATTCTGCGCATGCGCAAACAGGGAATTGTGAGCAACGCCCGCCAACGCCAAGCTCAACGCTTCAACGCCCTGGTGAATTAGCCCAAAAGCTCTGATTTTCATGGAATTGTCACTAATTCATTGGAAATGCAGTGACGCCCGTCAACGTCCGCCTTAACGCCCTAGCATAACGCCTTGACGCCATGATATAGACAGATGAGAGAACAATAACAACAAGGATGAGAGAACAACAACAACAACAAGTTGTTTTTTCCATATAGTTTATTTTCCCCTCCATCATAACATACCCACGCTGGGGGAGCCGCGTTGGGTATGTTTACAATTCAAGAATACTCTTGTCCAATCAGAGACCGCCATATGGTCCTGCCATATTCGTTCTTGTCCGTTAGATGTATTCTCGGCTGCACTTGTCCAATCAGAAGCCGTCCTTAAGAAAGTCCCATCTTCGGCCCTGTTCGCTCTCATCCGTTTGTTCTAATCGTCGTCGGTCAGGCCTGGATATTCGTCGGGCAGCATATCCTGAAACAGTTGTTTGCGCATTCTAATCGCATTTTCAGGGCCTCGGTGGGTGGTAACCCCATAGCCTCTTCCAAGTGACGCTTGGTCTTCATGATGGACCTGTGCGTGGGGTCGCCTTTCATTTCAAGCGGTAGTAAGGTATACTGTTCATAGATCGCCATGGCTGTTTTCCTGATGCGGGGCCGCATTTCGGTGTACGCCTGTTGTAAGTTATCCTGTCCCGCGTCCTCGATCGCTTCAGCGTGAGTATTGATAGCTGCTGTCACAATACGATCCCAGAAGGTAGGTTCTGCCTCACTTTTCTGAGATGTAGGCTGACTATCTGAGGTCAAGCTCTCCATATCAGTAGATAAACTGTCAGCAATCTTGGATTCGGTATCAGTCGATACACTCTCATCGACCTCTGTATCAGCATCCGATTCAATGGACTCCTCGGCGTCTTCAATCCCATGTATATTTTTCTGGTGTCGCATCATATCGTAATGTCTGGTGAACGTGCGTTCACACTCAGAACAAGTATGAGCCATGTTGACGGTTGAACGTCGACTGTGCGTGTTTTGGGAATACACTCGCTTTCATAGACAGTAACGCCCGCCAACGCCCACTGTTACGCCTTAACGCCCTATATGTACGCCTTAAAGCTCGTCTCAACGCTTTAACACACTTTCTTAACGCTTTAACGTCGTTTAATGATGCGTTCAAACAAATGTTGCTTTTGTGCTATTGCTCCGACATACGCCGCTTTCCAGTTCATGCCCGAGATTTTCAACATCGACGCTGTTCTTTCGATTTCCATATGGACTGGGTCCTTGTCCAACAATTTCATATGGGTCACTAGGTCGACATACTGCTGACGTAAAGCCCGTCGTAGTCTGGGTGCCAATCTGTTATGGGCTAAAATTGCGGCTTCTTTTTTCGAATATCCTTTGTGTTGAAACTTGTTTTCTGTGGCCCTCAACGTCTCGCCCATCTCGGCATCCATACTTTCTTTGAACAAATCCTTCCATAGCCTCGAGTTCACATTATGTTCATTCCCTTGTACGGATACGGGTTGGGCCTTCACGGTTGGGTGATATTCCGGGACTGATGGTATGAAGCGGACCCGCTGTATGGGGGTGGGTTGCTGCTGCTGCTCTGCCAGGAGTGGACTCGGCGGATGGTGTAGGGGTATATGACGTTGCGGTGATTCCTCGCCGGGTAACAGGTGGGTCGTCAGCCGACGATCTTCGGGGGTATGGGCTTTTAAATCTACGAACAGGTAGCCGTACGGACGACTTGTCGCCCCTTGAAACGCCTGCATGAAATGGTCGATGTTCTGAGGATAAATTCGACTACCAAACACACGGATTTGTGCTCTGTCAATGGGATTGGAGAACAACACAAAGTATTGGCAGATCAAGGCAATATCTCTGGACGCCTTCCCTTGAGGAAAGAGATTCTGGGTCAAATAGATGACTGACAGATTCCGATGATGGGATCCTTTAGTAAACAAGTCGGCGACGTGTGAATTGTCCTTGGCCGCACTCATCAGATCATCTAGCACTACCACGCTGGTCTGCTCGGGGTCAAAGTAATACGGTTCGTTTATGTCGTGGGGAATCCCTGGGACGAAGCTCACATTCTGTAACCTTGTAGTTTCGTAGGCGGGCTGCCATTGGCTATAACACCAAACAACACGTGTCGGAGCTGGGGTTGCCACACCTGCCTCTAAGAACTTCATCACCCAGGACGCCTTTCCACATGCCGTAGGGCCGCTCACCGTCATCGTATAGGGATGCTCTACTGCTCTTGTTGGACCTATAGCGGGACTCGGCTGGGTCTCTTGGTTGTGTTTGCGTTGAATGTGCCTGAGCATACTATCGCGACGAGAGAAGGCTCTCTGACAGAATGTACACGTACACGACATGTTCATCAGTCGACCAATACATATGGACTGATGATGGATACATGTTCATTCCTATATTTACAGACTCTACCACCACCACATACACCACCATCAACTCCACCAACACCACCGCCACACACCACCAACACCACCACCAACGCCACCACTGGGCGTTGACGGGCGTCAACGCCCGGTGGTGGTGGTAGCCCCCGTGTGGCAGAGCTCTTGGATCGGAGCTCTCGGAGCTCAACGCTTGTGGAGCTCAGAGCTCGGAAATGACGTCATCGCAGGCATGCGCGTGTACCTGTGCTGCACCCTGTACCCTATAGCCCGTAGGGAATAGGGTACACCAGGATGCGGGTCCGCTTCATACCATCAGTCCCGGAATATCACCCAACCGTGAAGGCCTAACCCGTATCCGTACAAGGGAATGAACATAATATGAACTCGAGGCTATGGAAGGATTTGTTCAAAGAAAGTATGGACGCCGAGATGGGCGAGACGTTGAGGGCCACAGAAAACAAGTTTCAACACAAAGGATATTCGAAAAAAGAAGCCGCAATTTTAGCCCATAACAGATTGGCACCCAGACTACGACGGGCTTTACTTCAGCAG
This sequence comes from Hanleya hanleyi, assembly GCA_036873755.1. Classification (NCBI taxonomy): domain Eukaryota; kingdom Metazoa; phylum Mollusca; class Polyplacophora; order Lepidopleurida; family Hanleyidae; genus Hanleya; species Hanleya hanleyi. The sequence goes on from JAVTVY010019220.1 coordinate 24,166, forward strand.
TATGTCGACCTAGTGACCCATATGAAATTGTTGGACAAGGACCCAGTCCATATGGAAATCGAAAGAACAGCGTCGATGTTGAAAACCTCGGGCATGAACTGGAAAGCGGAGCAATAGCACAAAAGCAACATTTGTTTGAACGCATCATTAAACGACGTTAAAGCGTTAAGGAAGTGTGTTAAAGCGTTGAGACGAGCTTTAAGGCGTACATATAGGGCGTTAAGGCGTAACAGTGGGCGTTGGCGGGCGTTACTGTCTATGAAAGCGAGTGTATTCCCAAAACACGCACAGTCGACGTTCAACCGTCAACATGGCTCATACTTGTTCTGAGTGTGAACGCACGTTCACCAGACATTACGATATGATGCGACACCAGAAAAATATACGTGGGATTGAAGACGCCGAGGAGTCCGTTGAATCGGATGCTGATACAGAGATCGATGAGAGTGTATCGACTGATACCGAATCCAAGATTGCTGACAGTTTATCTACTGATATGGAGAGCTTGACCTCAGATAGTCAGTCTACATCCCAGGAAAGTGAGGCAGAACCTACCTTCTGGGATCGTATTGTGACTGCAGCTATCAATGTAGGTTATCCTGTCCCGCGTCCTCGATCGCTTCAGCGTGAGCTATCAATACTCACGCTGAAGCGATCGAGGACGCGGGACAGGATAACCTACAACAGGCGTACACCGAAATGGGGCCCCGCATCAGGAAAACAGCCATGGCGATCTATGAACAGTATACCTTACTACCGCTTGAAATAAAAGGCGACCCCACGCACAGGTTCATCATGAAGACCAAGCGTCACTTGGAAGAGGCTATGGGGTTACCACCCACCGAGGCCCTGGAAAATGCGATTAGATTGCGCAAACAACTGTTTCAGGATATGCTGCCCGATGAATATCCAGGCCTGACCGACGACGATTAGAACAAACGGATGAGAGCGAACAGGGCCGAAGATGGGACTTTCTTAAGGACGGCTTCTGATTGGACAAGTGCAGTCGAGAATACATCTAACGGGCAAGAACGAATATGGCAGGACCAAATGGCGGTCTCTGATTGGACAAGAGTATTCTTGAATTGTAAACATACCCCACGCGGCTCCCCCAGCGTGGGTATGTTATGATGGAGGGGAAAATAAACTATATGAAAAAAACTCGTTGTTGTTGTTGTTCTCTCATCCTTGTTGTTGTTGTTCTTCTCTCATCTGTCTATATCATGGCGTCAAGGCGTTATGCTAGGGCGGTAAGGCGGACGTTGACGGGCGTCACTGCATTTCCAATGAATTAGTGACAATTCCATGAAAATCAGAGCTTTTGGGCTAATTCACCAGGGCGTTGAAGCGTTGAGCTTGGCGTGGGCGGGCGTTGCTCACAATTCCCTGTTTGCGCATGCGCAGAATGTAGACAACGGCCGAGACACTAGTCCAGGCGGATGCCCCCTCACATAGGCTTCACATTGATACCTCATACGGCTCCATCGGCCCATTAGGGGCTCTCCTATATCCTAAAACGTTCACTGCAAAGCACTTTTCCCTGTCTGAGTGCGCATGCGCAGAATGCTGAACACGGACGACATACTAGTCCAGGCAGATGCCACCTCACATAGGCTTCACATTGATACCTCACTCGACTCCACAGGACCACTAGTGGCCCACCCAAAACGTCTATTTCCATACCCTTTGTCCACCGCGCATGCGCAGAATGACGATATTCCTACCCCACATCCACCCAGTCAGATGCTCCTTCACGAATGCTTCACATTGATCCCGCATACGACTCCATAGGACCAATAGTGGCCCACCTCGACCTCAAAACGTATATTTCCATACTCTTGGTCTATTGCGCATGCGCAGAATGACGTCAGTTCCACGTCACACCCACCCCGTCGAATGCCTCCGCACATAGGCTTCACATCGATACCTCATACGACTCCATAGGACCACAAGTGGCCCATCCAGACCCCAAAAGGTCTATTTCCATACCCTTTTCCTACAATTTCCTGTTTGCGCATGCGCAGAATGTTGACAACGGCCGAGATACTAGTCCAGGTGGATGCCCTCTCACATAGGCTTCACAGTGATACCTCACTCGACTCCATCGGCCCAATAGTGGCTCCCCTAGACCCCAAAACGTCTATTTCCATACCCTTGGTCTACTGCGCATGCGCAGAATACCGATATTCCAACCCCACACCCACCCGTCGGATGCCCCCTCACATAGGCTTCACATTGATACCTCATATGACCCCATTGGACCATTAGTGGCTCCCCTAGACCCCAAAACGTCTATTTCTATACCCTTGGTCCACCGCGCATGCGCAGAATGACGCTATTTCAACCCCACACCCAGCCCATCAGATGCCCCTTCACGAATGCTTCACTTTGATACCTCACTCGACCCAATCGGACCATGCAGCGTATTTGAATTCTGGGGACTACTTTTTCTCCGCGGAGGCGACCGCATCACCGCCAGACATGACCGCATCACCGCGGAGGAATACAAGGTCAAAGGTTAACCGAACTATAATGGTCAAAACTTGGCACACAGCCAATGCTGATGCAATCCATAACATGTCAGTACATGCCTTGAGCTGGTGGCGCCCCCTGTCGGATTCTTTAGGGAAATCCCGAGTTACCCCTCAAGTTTAAGTGCAAAGAGGTGAATACGACCTTTTTCGTGTTTATACTACTACTGGCCCTTCCTCTAAGAATTTGGTTACCTAGAGCGTCTTTCCACACCCCGGCGGGCCGGGGACTATCACCATATAGGAATCTTCCATTCCACTTGGTGGATCTATATGGGGCGGTTTCTCTCGGATATGCATTAGATGAATATGTCTGAACATATTATCCTGAGAAGAGAGTGTTTCCTGACACAACGTACACGTACTCGCTTAGACGGTGACATGGTGTCCTCTTAGACGGTGTCTACTGACTGGATCTAATGGCTCATATACGACCTTAAACGACCAGTCACTCACTCATTCACTCGCACGACGTTTACTCAGCCAATCACCCACTCGTATCTCGCTCACTCGTACCTCACTTACTCAGTCGAACCTCACTCACTCACTCACTCACACGTACCTCACTCACACATTCTAGACGGGACGTGTTTTATACCCGTCCAAGGCCATAAAACACACACCATGTGCATGTACGTATTTGTTCTTTCTCCACTACACCGCATGTACATACGCATATCACAGGACCTACGACGGCAGTGTACCATAAGATCTTTTATGATGTTTGTTTGAGGGGGAATACGAACTATTTACATGGTCAGTGTGGAGAATTCTTATCGGTCGAGCCGTCAGGCGAGACCGATAAGAATTCCCCACACTGACCATGTAAATAGTTCGTATGCCCCCTCAAACAAACATCATAACGATTTTATTATGCCGAAGAGCCTTTGTTTAAGCCGAAAACGCGACGACAACAACGATTAAATGCGGTTTGTTTTCGTATGACAACTTCAACTCATTCACATTTCCTGACCTAATACGAAAGAGTCGCGCATGCCCACAACGTCTTTGGGTTGAAAGCAAACGCTGAGGCGCAACGTCACAAAGCCATTGATACGACGTAGCTCTTCGTTTTGTGACGTGTCGGCTTTGTGACGTTGCATTGAAGGACAGGCTTCGTCAATTCCACCTTCCACTATGGTAACGTTAACACGTGATTGTTCGTATTAGGTGTGTGGCTGCCCTAATACGAACTATTTATGGGATGGCAATTGACCAATCGGCTATCAAACAAGCTACTCTGAGGCGTAATAACTGATAAAATGGAACCATGTACAGCCATATGGGCTAATGTACAGGTGTGTACGTTTCACCCATTCGAGTGCACATTCGGACGACTAGCGGTCTCTCTACAACTAATGACGGCATAATCACGTGACCTCTATATCCACACCACAGACACTTCATAGGCATGTACCACACCACAGGTCCACATACCCACCCTTTTGGGCTGATGTATAAGGCTTCCTTTCACACGTCCGAGGGTGCATTCCATCGAGTCTACGCTTTCTCGACTCATGGTCAGATGGTCTGTAAACTACATAGGCCACAGATACTCCAAAGTTGGACCACAACACAGGTCCACAGGCCCAACCCTATGGGCTGGTGCATAGGGGCCTATATCATGTACACAAACCCCCAGTGCGCACCCGAACATGCCTCTTTCTACTCTTCGACTGTGTATGTGCACAGAGAGTAGAGGTTCACTACGACACCCTGCACGCCATATTCGGACCCAGGATTGTCCATAGATCGCCCAAAAATACATATGCTTTCTCTACTGCGGATAACGTCACCGATGACGTCACACCACGGCCCTGGGACCTTGCTCTACGGTGTGAGCCTGTACATCCTCCACAACCTCTAGGGTCGTGTATAGGGTATATAGGTATGCATATACCCACTGCGCACTCGAACATGTCCTTTCTCTACTTCTCATCGACTGCGCATGCACGCAATGGTATCACACCCTGGACAGCACACCAGTCTTAGTCTACTTCGCGAGAGCTTCAAGAAGACACAAGCACGCCACATTAAGACCACGTATGGCATCTAGATCGCCCAAACATTCCACTGCGTAAATGCCCTAGTCACCTAGTCTTCTCTGGAGTGAGTGAGTCAATATGATTTAACGTCGCTTTCAATTATATTTCTGTCATATCTCGACGTTTGGTCCTATTCCTTTTTACACCCGGGAACCCCACGGATGAGGCCCTATCTCTTTTCACACCCAGGAACCCCACGGGTGCCTCAGTTAGCCGCTTCTTACGACAAGCAGTCTGAGGAGCTGATGCCTATTCTTACTATGACACGCGGTGTGCACAACGACATCCCCGGAAGCCCCACGGGGCTGAGTCACTCCAGGGTCCATATGCACCTCCAATGTCCTCCTTTCTCGTTCCCTCCTCCATAAATCCGACGAGATCGGTCCTTCCTATACTACTGACGATCCGGCTGATGCATTGATAAGAGTCGGTCTTAATAAATTAATATCCTATCAACGCTCGCTAGTATATATGTCTCTATAGAATGCGGAGCCATAAAAGGGACATGGCAAAAAAAATAATTTGGCCCCTATTAAGTCGTTATAACGAATTATTAAGTCGCTATAACGACTTGTTAAGTCGTTATAACGATTTATTATGTTGTTATAACGACTTAATCCACCAATGAAATTTCGACATTTTCTGCCGCTTTTATTTTGTTAGCTGACAGCAACTCCCCGGTGAAACAGCGTTTAGATATGCAGTATCAAGGGCAGATCTACGGTGGTGGGGGTCAGGGGGATAAGTCGTTATAACGACTCAATAGGGGCTAACAAAACAAAAATCCATATCCCTTTTACGGCTCCGTAATAGGAGCTTACTTTCAACAATCAAATTTCGCGTTCAATCATCCCATCTTAGGAATATTGAATAGATTTATGACAGACGATAACTCTGTCTATGCATTCGGACTAATCCACTTGTGGTCGGGAAGGTGAAGAAGATGACCTCCTCGATAATTCGGTCCTCTGTTATGGAACAAGATGAGGCTACGCTGTCTGCGCAGTGGCGACATCAAAGACCTTTGACCACATTCGCCTGAGAAGGCCGTGTGATAACGTCCCCCTCATCGAGCTGGACGGGTGTCATGGTTGGTGGACGTTCCCGTTATTCAAGATGGTGAAAACTTACAGCGACATATAAAATGGGTGCGTACGTAATATATTAATTTATTAAGTTTGGGATAAGAGCGTTACGGTATAATTTTATGCAAACACGTCCAAAGCGCCTCTCTCATATACTATAACACACTTCACAATACTCCGCCTTTCACTGTGAGCACTACGACATAGACCCTTACTTGTTGCTGTACGCAACGAGAGCATGTTCTCCTCAATGTTGGCTGATGTTTCATTTTAGGGGTGTATGTGGAGCGAGTCCCGAGTGTGTACACATTCAAACCGTATCTGTACATTCTCTACTACCGTTGACGTCAATTCTCTCAATACAATCTCATTGAGGCTGTTGGTGTGAATTATCTATCCACTTATCCGGTTGTTCACCCAATGTCACAACCCACATACCACAGAGTTATGCCACACCAAATCCAACCGAAGCTGTGGTTTCTCTACTACTGATGACGTCAGTGACTGTGACTTATTATCTGGATGCATTCCACATTCCAAGTTGCCAAATGCAACCAGTGACGCTTATCCAAGGTACAATGTCAAAGTTTACGCTTCCTCACCCACTGGCGCCTCAATTACGAGTCCCAATACTGACGTACATCCGCTTTATCTACTACTGATGACGTTACTTCTGGTCACACGATGAATAAGGTGAACAAGCCTATTTTCATGGGGGTCAAGGGAATAACACGATGATCAAGCTAGCCTTCATTTTTTTTTTGTTAACTTGATATGATGGTAATTTGTACAAAAATTAACAGCCAAACAGTTTCAACTGTTTATGGCAAAACAATGTATTCGATCAGATGGGGCATCCTCATAACAGGGGTCCAATTGAATCCTAGACGGTAGTCGTTCAGCTGACCATCTGCACAAGTCCAGGTAATCCCTAAATCCTCGCAGATATTGTTTCCGAATTATAAAAGAATATTGCTACTGTATCATCTTAGCTTGCTAAGGGCATTTCACGTTTCACTCAACACGAGCAGAAGTTTCTACGTGTGATCGTGCCATGCGTTCGGATGATGCTACTGTATATGATGGGTTGTGTTTATTATATTGTCTATGTCGTTAAATAATGTTTGTTACCGGTACTTTGATGTAATCTGCAGGCACTTTGTGTTAACTTTGCTGTTACGTCATTGTTACTCTGTGACATAGTGTGGTCACTCAGTCGTTCATTTGAGACAGTTCGTTGTACTTTGTGGTAATTTGCGGACATTTTGTTGTTACCGTACGGAACGTTATTTTGGCTTCAATACTACAATTTCGTTCTATATCGGTAAAGATAATAATTACTGGTAAGTTCATGTTTTATAATATGCGATTATAATGTGACTATCATATGATTATAATATTGTTTGTGGTGTTAAAAATGTTGGCGTATAGTTTGTGGCGGGCGCAAAATTGTTTGGTTGACGGAAATGAAAGGAATGAGATTGTTCTTTGCGCAGAGCGGCTAAACCTAATTATATTAGTGATTTTATATCAAACTACTGGATACCGGTATATAATTATTTGTTTTCTTTTTATTATTGATAATTATCGTCTGTGATTACTCTGTGTTATATTTTTGGTACGTACTATTCATATTAACTGCATCATTCCGCTTTTAAACGGTCACATGCACCGTAACCTGATATGGGATCCGCGACATTTCGGCACCTTTATGTTTATAGGTCAAATTATACTAAAAATTTAGATTTTCACATCTTTTTTTTACATATGTTTAACATATAAACAAACCATCTTACGGGTTACCGAATTGTAGATTCCTTGGCCGCGAATATCTGCGAAATTTCAGCAACTTTTTTCACATATGCATTTGGTTTAGAAAGACATGTTGTCATAAAGCAAAACCACAAGTATTGATATGTACTTGTACCTTAAAGGATAGCTACAACATGTAACCTAGTGATGACGTTTATATATTGACCGTATATTGTCACTAGTGACAATATAAGGTCAATATATAAACGTCATCACTAGGTTACATGTTGTAGCTACTTAAAGGAGTACTTACCTTATTTTTGAGTGTGACTATATTTATCAGCAATCGTATTCCAAGCCTTATTATATAAAACTTATGTTGATAGAATGCGAAATAAAGGAAATATTGACTATTTGTTGCTCGCAACGGCGTGCACTGGGCGCCGCCATTGCACCATTGTGTGACGTTTTTAGATGAGCGGAAGTCAGTTTATACTCATCTAAAAACGTCACAACGTCATGAAGATTTAAGGTTGATCGTGCTGGTCATGCCGATAATTCGCAGGAGAAGGAACCCAGTAAATTCACTGACGTTCTAGTTGATTTTAAAAGTTCAAGTGTAACCATAAAAATGTTTATGAACTTAGAAGCATCGTCGTTCAACTGAAATCACTTGACAATTTCAGAGGACGCTCTTTTAGTTTACCGCTCAGTTTCAAATTTTGTCCGAATTGAATCGGGCAGGTCTCAGCTGAGAAACTTTGGGAAGAAATTGTTCAGTTGGCGAAGATAACCTAAACCAATTTCCTTTTAGGAATTCCCCCTGTGAGATTTGCCTCGCCAGTTTTTTCCTGGAATTAAAACTCGAACCCGGAGTAATTCAAATGCCGTAGTTGGAACGTCCCTGGATCAAGCGTTAGCCGTGACGTCCTGAATGCTGACGTCATCAGTCACGTCATCTCACAAACAATATGGCGGCGCCCACGTCGACCTCAAAGCGGAAACATGACTTCACAAATTGTAATAAAACTAATAGGGTATCGCCCCCAACGAAAGTAAAATAGTTGGTTATATTTCTTTAAGAGTCCAACCTTTGTAATAGGAACATATACAAAATAAGTTAAGTACTCCTTTATTAATATCTGGAAAACGTTGCCGAAATGTCTCGGATAATCGTGGGCAAACTACGAGAATCTATAACTTGGTAACCTTTAAAATGATGGGTTTACATGTTAAACCAGAAATCCATAAAACTACTGGTTAAACATATGTTAAAAACAAAATGTGAAATCTTTATTTTTAGCTAGTTTGGCCTGAAAAAAAGGGTGTCGAAATGTCGCGTGCCGAAATATCATGCCCTTCACTTTGTGCCGAAATGTCACATGCCGAAATATCCTGACACCCCCGATATGATGGTAATAATTATATTGAGTCAAACGTTGTTTCAACTCATGAATATCGTTGGAATATCATACACGCTTAAAACTAAAGTGATACTCGTAAAGTGTTGAAATAACCCTTTAAGTGTGTCCACAGAGACTGCTCTTTAAGTGTTGTCCCTGTGGACACAAAGGGTTATTTCAACACCTTACGAGTAAGTTTCAACACTTTTGTTTTAAGCGTGTAGAGGGAAATGAATAAAAAAGGATTCGGCAAATTCGGCTAAAATCTAATATTATCTGTATTGTTTATGGTGTTTAAATATCGCTCGTGGCATGGGGTTAAATATAGATGGAGAAACAACTCCGCCAGCCGCGGGTCGCTGACCCGTGAGGTCGCCCGCAGAGCTATTGTATTCTGAATGGCTGTCAGTCACGATCTGTCCGTTTGATGTGCAATGTATGATTCCGCCGGCCGAGTCGTTGGTTCTTATTCGCCGCAGAAAAACATCAACGGAAGTTGAAATTAAAAATGCGCAGTAGTTCTACGTAAAAATAACGATGCATTAATTATGCGCAACACAAATATTAGGCAATTTGAAATCATACTGAATATGAGCATATTTCATTGATCAGAATATGACCATTCATAGCTTAGTTACAGGACTTTGGAATTATTCTGTCGTTTTGTATATTTTATCGTTTTTCTACAATTTCCGCATTTCTCAACAAGACAAAAATTTGCAGGGAACTTGGTATAAGTACAGCGAATGTGAAAACGAATAGCTCATGAGGGACCGGTTGCACTAGCGAATAAAATAAACGATAGAAAAATTCTGAAAAACCCCATTTAAAATACATGGGCAATTTTGCCACGAACAGAAAATACATCATTTTCACTGCCGAATTAACAGAATTTCCGCATTTCAAAAATGACACATTTTGTGCTTACGTTCAAGATCAAATAAAACAGTACATATCAGTCCGGAAGCCTGAATTTGCCTGAATTTGGATAAAATGCAATATTGTAAACACTAGATTGGCCTTTTTTCGCTTTTGCGCTGCCTCAAAGCTATTAACTAATGAGTCAGCCAAGGCCGTTTTACCCACTGCGTGCTAATCGTTAATTGATCTTCAGTACGTGTGTATTGAAGATCACTTCTGGCCCGATAGAGTTCTTGACGGGCATCGGTATTAAAGCTATTATATAAGCTGACGAGTATCAACAGTTCATTTTATTCTAATTACGTTATACCATGGAGTTAAATAAGACTTATTTAACTCCATGGTTATACTAACTTAAAAAGCTTGAGATCAAGTAAGCATATTATGCTAAAATAAACAATCTCGTTAACGAAAACGAGGAACGGTAAGCGCAACAGTACAATTCACACTGTTGGTTCCCTGGTGAGTAAAAATAAATTTCTACCCAATTATTAAGGCAAAAAGAGGATTTGAGAACGGGATGCATAATAAACACATCCTGTATCTATCACAAATGAATATGGCCTCTATATTGAAGTATTGAAGATTTTTTCTATTCATGGAAAAAATTAAATTCCTAATATAATTTATAATAGAAACGATTTAAGTGATGTGCCTGAGTGATGAGTCAAAATGGTCTCTCTTTCCCTCCATGGTCAAACTCAACACTCCCCGGCGGCGTGCACAGCGGGCGGCTAAACTACCAATTCACATTTCCAATACACTCAACTTATAATAGCTTTGATGACGTCGATGGGGCGCATGCGCGGGAATCCGACAACTGCCGAACCTGACCGAACCTGCTTTAATCCCCCAAGTACACACAGGCTCAAGCTCTACCAGGCATTCTTTACGTTCTGCTTCGCGCCTCTCCATTTAGCCCTGTAAGGGTCTCACGGACTTGGCCGGAGTTGACCCAAGGTCATTTGTCGCCGTCTAACTAGGCGAATTAATATCAGCCGCGATTCACCGATATATATTTCCGCAAAATATAGTTCTAGGGTAATTTGTCAAAAAAAGCTGCCTTCAAACTCGTGACACTGCCGTTTTGTAACACACTGAATATCCGTTAAATATATTTCAAGATATATATACGTTTTGCGATCAGTAAAACAGTTAGACAGAATAGTTCTTGGTTTCTGCAGGAATCCTGCAAAAGATGGCGAGACCCCTACAGGGGTAAATGCTGCGTAGCGCAAAGCACCCTGGGAGAGGATGACAGATGAATCCCTGCTGTGGCGGAATCGTACATTGAACACTTTGATCTGGCGGAGTTGTTTCTCCATCTATATGTAACTCCATGCTCGTGGTAAATGCCATCCTCGATCGATCAGTTAGAACCCTCCGAGATGCCCATAAAATTATGCAGTCAGTTCTCGGTACAATAAACATCATCTCTAGTCATTTTTCGTCATGAAAGCCGACTGCCAGACCAAGATTTATGAAGAATGTGCAAAAACAGGAATCCCCTTTCAGACACGGGAATTCCCTTGCTATTTTTAACGTCATTCTTCTTACCGGGATTCCCCCGATGTCAAAAGGAGGCTCAAGAAAAGTCCATGGTTGACTGTAGAAGTGACTATTCGTCGTTCTGATGTTGTCTTTTCTACAGTTTGGTCGTTCACATGCTAGAGTAATTGTAGTATTTAGGCACGTGAAACCGTTGTTCTCGAGAAGGAAAATGTCCAGTACTAATTCCCAACCACATTCAACTACAAGCGCAGGAATCATAGGTAAAAGTTGCTACAAACTAACACGATGATGTGCAAGAGCAATCGGGAACCTTTGTCGCCTCTAGGCAGTCAGATCTAAAAGGGTACCCGATCGTCCCAAGCAACATGTGAATCACACAGCTGCCCACAACTGTCGAAATTTCGACTTTATCATTTGTGCTCTACTAAGAAAGTGTCATCCTAAAATTAATTGGATATAGACATTTCTCCCCATCGGTACTGTCCATTATATTAGCTGACACTATTTTCATTAACTGATATTCATTTCCAGGCAAGGTGGAAGCAATTCAACATTGGGGGGTGGGGGTGAGGGGGAAATCGGTGGTGCGGAGCGGTTCCCCCGGGAAGTCTAGAAAAATTTACCCTTAATTTTACGCATTTTGACACATTTCCAGAGAAGATTTCAGAGTGAAAAATTTCACAATTTCTGTCTTTTTTAAAAATATGATTAGTTTTCAAATGAAACCATCTTCTCGTCATGCAGTTCAGGTCAGCCAACTTCTAACACCTTTGCAAGAAAAGGTTACTTCATCGATGCGTAAGTTGTTGCATCAATGCCATGCTGAATTGTTTGTAATGGGTGCCAAATGAGGTAATTTCCGGTGCTAATTAATGTTTTTTATCCAAAAAGATAGGCGGATATCATATGAAACTGATAATCATGAAGACTGTGCAGTGAATAACACAAAATCAGACGGAACCAATACTGGGAAGAAGTTGGCACTTTCCATGAAGCTGTGCAATTTAATTAAATTTGGACCCGTGAAGGAAGAAAGAGGAGATTTCAGATGCTTTGCTACTAAATTTCGACCCATTTCAAGGCACTTCAATCACAATTATTGTGGGGGGGCAAAGTGTCCTCACCACCACCAGTAGGGTATAATAGAGGTGGTGTTTCTCAGTTCAATTTCATGTCATGGTATGGTATCAAAAAGACAGTATCAGATGATAAAAGCTTTTAAGCGTCTAATTCTCCTTTCCATTTTCAGTCTGACAGAGAAATCACCATACATGAGGCCAACAATTAGTATACCTTCAGTCTCTTATAAATGTTTGTAAAATCTTTGAGAGCTGTTGATGACTTTCCTGGATTTTGTTTTGCAGAAGTGGTGCAAGAGTGATCGCTCTCTTCAATATAACTATCCAAATGTTGCATCAGTATCTCCTTGCCCAATCTTATTCCCTGATAGATCCCAGAAGCATAAACCAATTGCTCTACCCTTAAATATACAGCCATTAGCTGACCCCCAAGACAATGACTCCCCTTCCATCTCCCGAACTAAGCTTGGCCCCACCCCATAATCTTTTATATCCTGAAAGGTAAATATGATTGTACACTATAATGGATTCCTGTGAATTGTGACGAAAAACCAGGCCTGACTTCCGATGTCAGTTTCAGTCCGGCTTCAAAGTAGTTTGACCAGCGATGAATTCAAACCAGTCAAATTTCATATGACCATTCATTTCATTGTCATATTCAGCTAGCTTAGCACATTACCCCCCTACTCGTGGCATTCCTGGGTGTGAAAAAGAATAAGACGCAATGTCGTGATATGACTGAAATATAGTTGAAAGCGACGTTAAATCATATTCACTCTCTCACTCAGCCCCAGTGGATTGTTCCCATGGCATGGGTACTGAGCCCCATCCTATGTTCTGTCTCAAAATCGGCCTCACCCCAACCCATAACCTCATCTTTTCTGAAACCTTACATCATTGTAAACTCACATGTATAGGACACATTCATTACTCTCAAATTTATCCGCACCCTCAAGGGGCTGAGCCCCATCATCTGTCTCCTGAAATAAACCTCACCCCACCTCATAACCTCCTGTATTATGAAAGTTCATCTATTATCCTCAGGAAACCGCTTAGTGGACTGAGCCCCATCCTGTTATCTCCCAAACTAAGCCTCGCCCCACCGTATAACAAATTCTGAAAGCTTTCATCATTGTACACTTATATGGGCTGCATCTCATTACCATCAAGGTTCATCTCCACCCTGGCAATCTCAGTAAACTCGAAATATTATATCTGAATTCTGCCCTATATAAATCCTGTGCGAGTTGAAACTACTATTGTTAGCCAATCAGATGGATAGCTGGTAGTAACTATTTCAATATCACGCGGCGCCCACAGTAATTACACATGGTAGCTCGTGGTTTAATATATAAACATTATCCTGAAACAGTTTCCAAATATGGCATCATTTCCAGACAGGGTCCGTAAACATCAAAGAGTTTACTCCCGCCGAAAAGTCTGGCTTTGTTTGGGGTAGAAAATATCAAAAGATTGTGCCGTACGAAGATGTTAATCTCCTTGAAGTAAACATCAATCATTGTCAGAGCGAAAAGGTTGAAATGGTCGTGATTGACTTATTATGGGATCTCGTAGAATATTGGCGAACATTTCGCACAAAGTTTTCATAGCGTTACGTCTAGATGATATTCCCCTGATTTACATATGATGGCCGAGAAGGGACATCGCTGTATTGTGTTATGAATCACACGAAGGCAGGATGCGAAGTCGCGAAGCCACGATGCGAAGCGCGAAGTCACGATGCGAAGCGCGAAGTCACGATGCGAAATCAAAACAAAGCATTGCAAAGCCTGGAAGCGAAGCGCGAAGTCACGATGCGAAGTGGCGAAGCCACGATGCGAAGTGGTGAAGCCACGATGCGAAGTGCGAAGTCACGATGCGAAATCAAAACAAAGCATTGCAAAGCCTGGAAGCGAAGTGCGAAGTCACGATGCGAAGTGGCGAAGCCGCGATGCGAAGTGGCGAAGCCGCGATGCGAAGTCGCGAAGGCAGGATGCGAAGTGGCGAAGTGACTTCGCGCTTCATGTTTTGATTTCGCATCTGCTTTGTTTTGATTTCGCATCGTGACTTCGCGCTTCGCATCGTGGCTTCGCCACTTCGCATCGTGACTTCGCGCTTCGCTTCCAGGCTTTGCAATGCTTTGTTTTGCTTTCGCATCGTGACTTCGCGCTTCGCATCGTGGCTTCGCCACTTCGCATCGTGGCTTCGCGACTTCGCATCGTGTGTCGGTCCAGATTCATTAACACAATACAGTGATGTCCCTTCTCGGCCATCATATTTACATATATTATGGAAGCTTACATCGTTGTAAACTTAAGGGACATTTCCATTACCCCAAGGGAGCTGTCCCCATCTTCAAGGAACAAGATCCCCACCCTCGGCTCTATCTCAAGAAGTACATTATTGTACAACATGACTAATACCCCAAGATATTACAGCTCTCTAACATGTTTAAACTCCAAGACCGGAGTTTACTGCAATTTCTGATTACCTTGTAAATTCCATCTTCACAAGTCTAGGTAAGCCTAAATCCTCACAGATGTATCCCTGGGAATGGTTTGGTGATTCCAATGAGTTGTTGAGTCGTTGCCTCTATTATACAATCCCCTGCGCTTGTTTTGAATTAGCATGTCGGTATCCCAAGCCTGCGGTTTTTGCTTTGACTTCCAGGGCTTGTTTTTCCACGAGAATTCGGGAATCCGATTCCCATCAGCACTCCTGCAAAATAATTTGTGGGAATCCAACAGATTCCCGTAAAATTTAAGCAATCTGTATAGAAATGATAGCATTGGATTCTCGTGGATACTCTAGAGCTGGGTTGCATGAATCTTTTTGGATTCCTGTTCGCTAAAAAGCTGAAATATTGCTGAACTTGATGTTAAACCTGAATTCTCTCTCTTTCTCCTGTGAATCATGGCGAAAAACAAGGCCTGACTTCCTATGTCGATTTCAATCTGACATCAAAGTAGTTTGACCAGCGATGAAATTCAAACCAGTCAAATTTCATATGACCATTCATTTCAGTGGCATAATCAGCTAGCTTAGCGCATTCACCGATTGGTTTGGTTCAGAGGAAACCCCTTGATCTATTAATTTCCAGAACTGCTATGGGTAACTAACCAAGCAGATCAATCGATACACTGGCTCACGA
Organism: Hanleya hanleyi; assembly: GCA_036873755.1. Lineage (NCBI taxonomy): Eukaryota > Metazoa > Mollusca > Polyplacophora > Lepidopleurida > Hanleyidae > Hanleya > Hanleya hanleyi. The sequence goes on from JAVTVY010019220.1 coordinate 39,645, forward strand.
GGATGTTCAAATTTATTAATCTGATTCAATTGAACATTTGAACTGAACTTACATGTATACATATTTACAGAAATATCCCTATTTACAAACTTCAGATGTAGACCTTTTGATAAAGAGACTTTTTTTTTTATAAAGAGATTTTTTTGATAAATTGTGCCATTGTTATACTTTATATCACTGAACGTTTGCCTCAGTAGCAAAAGGGCAGGTTAATGCCTATCTACATGTACAATGATCATTCAGATACTGTATCAGATTGCAACAGCCTCCTCTGAATTTATAATGGACCAAAATGATAATGAAATATTAAATTTTATTGTCAAAGTGTCTGTAGCATATTGGATAAAATGGGTGAAAGATGTAAATATCCTAATAATTTAGAGAGATGTAAGCAACCTAATAATTCAATCAGAGAGATGTAAGCAATCTAATAATTCAATCAGAGAGATGTAAGCAACCTAATAATTCAATCAGAGAGATGTAAGCAACCTAATAATTCAATCAGAGAGATGTAAGCAACCTAATAATTCAATCAGAGAGATGTAAGCATCCTAATAATTCAATCAGAGAGATGTAAGCATCCTAATAATTCAATCAGAGAGATGTAAGCGCCCTAATAATTCAATCAAAGAGTTGTAGCCCCATGGGGCTTCTGGGGATTGACCTGCGGTGTTGTTGTGCACATGGCAGGTCATGGTAAGAATAGGCCTCAGATCCTCAGAGAGCTTGTTGTAAGAGGCGACTAAATGAGGCACCTGTGGGGTTCCCGGGGGTATGAAAAGGAATAGGACCTCACCCATGTGGTTCCCGGGTGTGAAAAGGAATAGAACCCAATGTCGTGGTATGACTGAAATATAGTTGAAAGCGACATTAAATCATATTCACTCAATCAAAGAGTTGTAAGTGTCCTAATAATTCAATCAAAGAGATGTAAGCATCCTAATAATTCAATCAGAGAGATGTAAGCATCCTAATAATTCAATTGGAGCGATTTATCAGTATTCTGAAAGTTAAGAATCTGGAATTATTGTAGCTCATTTTCTCTCGTTAAAGAAAACCAGCTAGTTTATAACTTTTTGTAACAAATTTGATCTTTGTTTTCTGTCTCTCAAATATGATTATGAAAAGACATCATCATCATTAATAGGTATGTATTAGGCTATATGTACATGTTATGTTTGGGATAGGCATGTTAGTCTGCTAATAATAAAACATGGTAATATGTGGCACCATTGAAATAATACATAAGTGAGAATTAGAGTAATTGGGCTCATCCGATATAGTTTGTTGTCCATATTACTGCAAAGAGGTCTAAATATATAGATTTCATGTATATCATGTTGATTGGTGAACAGCCCTAGCTGTACTCGGCCTACATGTAGAACACCAGACCTGGTGAGGAAAGGAATACATGTAGTCCATGTTTGCACATTTAGGGATGGGAGAACTGCTCCTCTCAATTTTATATTCACAAGTTCCATTTAGGTTATTTTGAAGATTTCAAAATATTAAGATTAGATTCATTCATGTTACAATAGTGGCCATAATCACGATCCCAACACATGTATGATTTGCTGAAATGTCACAAATTCTCTCCTCCAAATCTCACTTGACAAATTTCTACATTGTAACTGTACGATTTTTTTTTCACCAAAAGCTTTGTTTTGTTGATGGTGAACTATAACGGTTTGTTGTGTTTATTTCTGTGTGTTTAAGATACAGTAAAACATAACTTTATGGGAGATGTGATGAATAAACATATAACTGTTTCCAAATATGTACAAAACCCCCAGTGATGTGGATGAAAATCCAACAGCTCAAAGTGACACTGATTATCTCTCTTAGATTTTGATGTCATTTGTGCTTTAGACTAGTGTTGTTGTGATGTGCTAAGCAAGGTGGGTATTAATATTGTATCTGTATTTCGATATACAGGTACCTTCAACTGCTGTTAATAGCATGCTCAACTGAGCGGATCATTGATGCATCTCACAGTGCACATGGTAGATTGTGTGCATGACAGAGCATATGTGTTCCTGTGGACACGCTGTGTACCTTACACACTCTGCCATAGTTCACATGGCAACACGTTCACATATACATGTAATCAATCCAACCAAGAACTTGACGGGAAGGTTGCCTGGTTGACAAACCACTGTTCTATTGACTAAGGCTCACAATTCAGTTTTCTTCTCCAGTTTCTATGGCAACATGCTCATGTAATTTTGATATAATGATTGACAGTTGACTCCAAATTCATTTTGCACCAGGCAATATGTTCACATGTAGAATACAATATTTTTAGATATATAATATGATATGCAGTACGCCACATGCTCATTAATGTGAATGTGATTGATGTTTCACATCTAGCCAGTTGGATCAGTGTGATTTAACTGTTGACCTGATATGTCAAGTAAAGTCAGGAGCGTTTGGAACTGATAAGGTAATATGCCCTGGCAATGGCAGTCTTTTAGTTTCAAAAATCGATGCTTGTAGACATTTCAGCTGATCATCGCGAGCTTGTTGAAAATATTCAGGCAGCATGAGCTGTGTCAATGAGCCCATTTTCAAATGGTACTGTCTCAGGTTTATGAAGTGATAGGCCACACATTTACATGTACCTGTCTGAGGTTTATGAGTGAGTAGTAGGGTTTAACGTCGTTGTTTCAGTCATATAACGACGGTGCCTTCATGTGCCAAACACAAGAGTGCTCACAGCTCCTATTACCCTGGACACTGATCAGCCCAGCCAGTACAGCACCTGGTCACCCATCCAAGTATTGACCGAGCTTAACGTTGCTTAACTTCGGTTTATGAAGCGATAGGCCTCACGTTTACATGTACCTGTTTGTACTTTCATTAATTGTCTCTCTTATATTTCAGTTATTGGAGATGAAATCCTGAAAGGGCAGACAGTGGATACAAATTCCCATTTCCTTTGTAAACATTTATTTGCCCTGGGAGTGAAAGTGAAGAGAGTAAGTCCCATGTTTACTGTTTGTGTGGTAGCAGAGCATGTTGTTATGATATACAAGCATCAATAATAACATAAAAGTATGTCTCATACATATTTTTCAAAGTTTGAAATTCAAAGTTAAAAGGAATGAAATGATAAAAGTTATATGGCCCAGAGAGCTTAATATACTGTAGTTGCCACAATCCATCTGTCTTACCTTCCGATGTGACATGTCTCTCTGTCCATTTCACCTTGATGTTAAGCAAAATGCAAAAAGTAAACGTTTTTTACCTGACCGGAGAATCTGTCAACAGGAAAAAGACAAAGTCAAAATCTGTGTCATTTACATGTTCAGCTGATTTGAGGTGAACCTGAAAATGAAATGTTAGTTGTTTTTCTCTTTTCTCCACTGAATGGATGTCTACTGAAAGTAGTTTGGGGGTGTCTTTGTAAGTTGGAGAATTTCTGAAGTGCCAATAATTCAAACTGTAAAAGTTGAATATGAAAAAGTCTCAAGAAAGTCCAGGGAGCACAGATTTGCTAATATATTCAAATGCAGGGTTCCTACCATCATGGAAAATCCTGGAAAGTCATGGAAGTTTATAATCTATTTTCCAGGCCTGGAAAGTCCTGGAATTTTGTGTCTGGTAATGGAATCTTTCTTACATCATCAAAAACTTGCCCTTTGAATTTGGTCCCTACATTTCGTGAATTCTGGCCTCAATGGTTATATCACCCCTTTCTCTTCTTTCTTTCTATTTATTGAATTTTCTTTACACCTTGTTAAAACCTTGCTTATGATACAGCGGTCAGATCCGACATGCATAAGTAAACCCCCTTCCACAAAAAACAATTTGCATAATAATATAATGATATATATTATCATTATATATATAATTATATTATATTATTATTATTATTATTATTATTATATATATTATGTTGATAATGTGATGCATGTTTGTGAATAGGATATGAAAATGTCCTGAAATTTGTCCATCAAAGGTCATGGAAAGTCATGAAATTTCAGTCCGGTAAACTGCAAGAATCCTGAAATGATTTTTTTGAATTCAGTACCTCTTCCATTTTGTGTTATTACAGATATCTGTGATAGGGGATGACTTGGATACAATTTCCAAAGAAATCCTGGAGTTTTCTAAACAGTATACCCATGTGATAACATCAGGAGGAATTGGACCCACACATGATGATCTGACATTTGAAGGTGGGAGCTGTGAATGCTAGCTTTATTCAATTAAAAGTCTGTTAAACCATAAACTGAGAAGATATATTTGCTATGCATTTTTGAAACGAAATCAATATGTATATTTTGTAGTATTCTAAGATGGGGTATATTTGTTCAAGATGGGATTCACCATATTTTAAAGATGTAATCAGCCTCAAAATGGATGGATTTTGTAAACTCTCCCCTATACGTTTTTTTTCAGCAGAGAAGATTACCAAAGCATCAAATGCATTATATTCGATGATAGTGGGATCGCCATATACAACGAATGCAAGAATATATTGTCAGAGATATTTGAAACTCTGCCCGCTTCGACGGGTTTTCTGTTTCGCCATTGAGTGCGAGTTGTACGCGGAGAGGAAAATGACGTCACTGCATGACGTTTGAGTGACGTAGCGATGCTCATGAATCTGAATGCTGCACAGCTGCAGTCATGGGATAACGTCATGGCTCGTGCCTACGGTTCGGTAATGTCGCATAGCTTTATATGTTGGTAGAATGTACCACATGTGTATACGCTTGTTGACACGGTCGTGGAAAAATAAACGGCTTCTATTTTCTCGTGAATGGTAGAAACAAGTTTAGTTTTTTTGTGGTCAAATGTGTCTCATTTTGTACCTGTTGTAACATATGTCACTTTCGCTGAGTTTGAGAGACATCGATTTCAGCCCAGATTTGAGGCTGATTACATCTTTACCAATTGAGGTTTGTACTGAAGTCCTTCCAGTTTAATTAGTAGTCTACTTTGCAGCTGGTCAAAAATCAATAGTTAGCCATACATAAATTTAACTTTTGCAGCGTGTGTAACAAACTGAACTCTGAGAAATGACTACCTTTACTCTGTGATAGTGATAATATATTATGCTTGAAATACATGTAACTTGTAACTGTCTCTATATAAAACTCCAGTATAGTTGTTTCATGTACCGGGTCTCAATCCCATAGGCCCAATGGGGCTTCCGGGGACTGACCTGGGATGTCGTTGTGCACATCGCAGTTCATCATAAGAATAGGCCTCAGCTCCTCAGACAGCTTGTCGTAAGAGGGGACTAACTGAGGCACCCGTGGGGTTCCCAGGTATGAAAAGGAATAGGACCCTACCCGTGTGGTTCCTGGTTGTGAAAAGGAATAGGACCCAACGTCGTGATATGACTGAAATATAGTTGAAAGCGACGTTTAATTATATTCACTCACTCACTCACTCGATCCCATAGGGTGACATAATAATTTATTCATTTTCAAGCGAAGAAAGGCCATCGAGGCTGTATATATGAAATCAGGCAGTCAGTGGGTATGTTGCATATCCCATGCTCAGTCAAATTGCAAAATGTTAAACCGCACACTATAACCATAAACAGGATTATTGACTTTTGTCCGAGTTAACACAAATACATTATGATATTATCCTATGAGATTGAGTCCAGGAACATGAAACAAGTATAATTGAGTTTTATATGGAGACAATCACCTAGTTATTTCAAGCTATGGTATATTATCAATATCACGGAGTAATGGTAGTCATTTAATAGAGTTCAATTTGTTATGAATGCTGCGAGAAAAAAAAAGAAAAAAAAATTGCAGAGCCAATTGTTGATATTTGACAAGCTCCAAAGTAGCAGACTAATTAAAATGGACAGAATTCAGGTAAGTTTGTTGGTCATTATTACTGCTTACATGTTGTAAATGAGATTCAGTCACATTAAACCATCTGAATAGTTTGTATTTAGCGAGACTGACTTGCATCTTTGCTGTCTGAATAGTTCATATTTATATTCAGAGTGGCTTGAATTTATAAGTGAGATTTGTTCACATTTTACCATCTAAATTCTTCGTAGTTTGAAGTTGGATTGACTTGTCTTTTACGATCTGAATAATTGGCTTGGTTTTTGGCAGCAGGAAGTGAAATCTTGTTTTTAGTATGTTTATAAACAACCATTCATGATCATCATTATATGAACTCAAAGTTTTGTAGTTTCTTTATATAAGTTTGAGAATTCTTGACTTGCCACCCATTTTTTCTGTTCAGGAATTGCCAAGGCATTTGATGATGAGCTCTTTTACCACCCTGACCTAGTAAAATTGTGTAAGGATCACTTCGGGACAGATGACATAAAATCGCCCAAACTCAAGTTGGCTTATGTAAGTATGAACTAATGTGTTTCATATAAATAATCTTTTTGATGTGATAACTTGAGATGTGTTTAGATTGGCTGTAGAGCATCACCATATATATGAAAGCGAAGCTCCATGGTACGTGACACTGTTCTTTTTCCATGTGACATAAAAGAGCAAAGTCATTTGTAGTGCCACATGTTCTTCGCCACAATGCTATTGTTACTACTACTCGACTCGATTGTCATTCTGCCTCAGCCCTAATTTTACCTCAACTCGAACGTATCTAATGGTAGCACCCTATAATTGGTTCAAAATAAAACCCCTCAAAAATTTATTTGTCAAGTAGTTCAAAATTTTCCGCTAAATTGTTAACTTTGCCGAGTAAATCAACCCTTCCATGAAATATCTGTACCTCATTTTAAAAACTTTGACCCAGATCTTTTTTGGTGGTATTTTATGTGTTTTCAATTGAAAAAGTTGGATGCGATGGTCGCACTTTGAACATTAATATCTCAGCAAAGAGAACACAACTTATGCACTGGTTTTTACCCCTCGGGCAAATTTTGCCCGAAGGGTATTGCCGTCGTCAGCGTCGTCTGTCCGTCTGTCTGTCTGTCTGTCCATCTTTCTTGTGAACACGATATCTCAAGAAGAATTATAGCCAGGCAATGTAAATTCATACCACAAATGTATCGGGTGAAGGGTCAGAAGCCTATTAAAAAGGACTGACCTTGACCTATTTTATCAAGGGCAAATTATAGTATTTGCTATATTTTTGGAAGGATTGAAGCTAGGATCTCCAAATTCGTATTACTTATGCAACTGGTGATTGACTAGAAGCCTACCCCAGTTGACTGACCTTGACCTATTTTTTATAGGTCATATACTGTTTATTATAATATAAAATGAAGAAATAAAGCTAGGCTTTCCAAATTAATACTATGTATATATCTGGCGAAGGTCCAGAGGTGTACTGAAGATGACTGACCTTGACCTATTTTACCAAGGTCAAATTACAGTATTTGCTATATTTTTTGCAGGATGAAGCTAGGGTCTCCAAATTCATATTACTTATGCAACTGGTGATTGACTAGAGGCCTATCCCAGTTGACTGACCTTGACCTATTTTTTCAAGGTCATATTCTGTTTATTATGGTGTAACATGACGAAATATATCTAGGCTTTCCAAATTGATACTATGTATACATCTGGCAAAGGTCCAGAGGTGTACTGAAGATGACTGACCTTGACCTATTTTATCAAGGTCAAATTTTAGTATTTCTAAAAATTTTGAAGGATTGAAGCTAGGGTCTCTAAATTCATATTAGTTATGCAACTGGTGATTGACTAGAAGCCTATCCCAGTTAACTGACCTTGACCTATTTTTTCAAGGTCATATGCTGTTTATTATGTCTATTATGGTCTAACTAGGCTTTCCAATTTAATACTATGTGTACATCTGGCAAAGGTTGATAGGTGTACTGAAGATGACTGACCTTGACCTTGACCTATTTTATCAAGGTCAAATTTTAGTATTTGCTATATATTTTGAAGGATTGAAGCTAGGTCTCCAAATGTGTGCAACTCATGATTGACTAGAAGCCTATCCCAGTTGACTGACCTTGATCTATTTATATACCGTTTATTATGATATGACATTGAGAAATAAAGCTAGGCTTTCCAAATCAATACTATGTGTTAGTGTACATCTGGTGATGCTCCAAAGGCGTGCTGAAGATGACTGACCTTGACCTATTTTATCCTTGACCTATTTTATCCAGGTCAGCTTCTATTTAGTACAATATTCCATGAAAGATTTACATTGTCCAAATTTATACCACTTATGGCTGGACCTGAAGTCTATTGAAGAATATCACTGACGTTGACCTATTTTTAAAAGGTCAAATTCTATATGTTAAGTCTAAGGTCTCCAAATTCCTGTTCCTTATGCAATTAAATTAGAATTGACTTGAAATTGTTTGAAGATGACTGACCTTGATCGGTATTTCCAAGATAAAATTACTTTCCAAGATAAAATTAGAAGAGCATATTTAGAGCTAAGAATTCGGTCGATCATGCTCTACCAGAACCTCAGGCCTTGGCAAAAGCGAACTACAGCCAACCCTACTAGATCACATTTTTGTTAATCTAGTTCAAAAAATACGCTGATGATATTATACAATGCATGAGTGAGTGAGTGAGTGAATATGACTTAACGTCGCTTTCAACTATATTTCAGTCATATCACGACGTTGGATCCTATTCCTTTCCATACTCGGGAACCCCACGGGTGCCTCAGTTAGTGAGGAGCTGAGGCATATTCTTACCATGACCTGCGGTGTGCACGACGACATCCCAGGTCAATCCCCGGAAGCCCCACGGGGCTACAATGCATGATTGCTTGGTGTAAACAATAACTGATAGCCGAGGGGTATTGAAGCCCAATGGGCTATTTTTTTTTCTTAGTTCAGAATGACCATGCCAAATTTCTAATCCCTATAATGAATACTTATCCAAAAATAAACGGTTCACTTATAGAACTAGAGAAATCGAGTACCATAATGGAATTAATGGGATAAACAGATTAGGGCCTGTTAACTGATAGTGACGACCCCAGCAGTGCTTGTGTGAGACACGTGTAAATGGCTGGTTCAGTTGCACATTATTGAGAGAACAAAGAAGAGCTTGTCTGTTCACTGACCTGTGACTTGAGCTGTGTTGTATAATTTCACTTTACCCTATCTTTTAACCCAGAAGACTATTTTTTATACATATATACTATATTTTCCCTGTATTCGAGCATAATGACACTTTCTTTGAATGCTGGGAAAATATAGTATTTTTGTATAAAATTATGTCAGTTATCACCAGTTCAAAATAGTCCCCTGGGTTAAAAGATAGGGGAAAGTGAAATTATACAACCCAGCAGCTGATCAGCTATTTGTTCTCTCAATACTGTGCAACTACACTCAAGCAGGTGAAATTTCTGGCACCTGAGGAAATAATCAATATACTACTAAAGAAATATGCAATAAATATGTTTTCATTGATTTCACCTCCAGGTGGTTTACAAGCCATTAAGTTCTAGCACCAGCTGGCATGATGTGACACATTCAGATATCCTTGTATCTTAACAGGTAGTCAATTGGCACAGCGAGTAGCCTGGCCATTTCGCTCAAACATGAAAAACAAAATCTGCATACAAAATCTTCATACATTCCCCTCCATTTTATTTAGATCTGATAAGATCATCCCGCCTGAAACCATTACAGCAAATTTCGGAGGTCCCCACTGAAACTAACTAACTTAAAATTTGAAAACTAAGGTATCTTTTTATATATTTGAGAGTCAAATATTACAGAAACATACTCGACGAAATATTTCTGGTCTAGTCAACCGGAAATCAAGTCCTGATTATAGTCTTGTATCCAATGAAATCTATGGTGGTTTGTGACTTGTAATGTCAGGCTTAATTTGCACAAAGACTGATGGATGTCATTTAACTAAATAACCAACCAATAGCAGAGTCTGGAACGGAGGATCAACTGACACTGATAACAATAGCCCAGCCACTGACATTTTTATCTCCGCTGATCAACCAGCTGCAGACATTTCTACCACCTGCCAATGTCTGTTTCTCCCACGTCCCAGACACTTTGTATTGGAATAGTGTTAATTATATTTCACAGATTCCCAAGTCTGCTAAGTTATTGTGGGGTATCAATCATAAGACTGGAGAGAAATCCCGGTTCCCCATTGTCAGTTTGAAGAATGTGACAGTTTTCCCTGGTATTCCTGTCTTACTGGAACGCTCCTTCCTTATGTTACAGGTGAGTGGTGATAAGCGATTATTTGACGATCCATATTGTTACTGCTTGGTGTTGATTATTTCATCATGAAATTCATTTGTACGGTACTTTTATCTTGTTTGAAAATGGAAAGATGACCAAAATCGGCAACAATCTTGACTTCATGCGTATTTGATTTCCAATGCATGAGTGACACGGGACAAAACACACATTCTGTTACCTGTAGGAAAAAATGCCACATAGAATTTCTGAATGCTGCAATGATATATCGGAGAAAAAGCGCTGCCACCTCTTAAAGGTGAACTGCAAAGGTTTTCATATTTCCCTATTTATATTCTTCGCGGGCAAGTTAATGATGGAAATATCAGCCCAAATACTCTGTTTGGTGTTAATTGAAGTATTTTGTCTCCTGGTAGCTTTTGAAAAGTGCTTCAAAGTTAGCATCTCAAGCCCGGCTGATTTCAGAAATGAAATCAGCATCGCTTATCTGCCCTTGTTTGACGTTCGATTGTGACGTCACATCAGACCATCTTGCCAGTCGTCAATACTTGTAACGTTCAGTTTCCGGGCGGCTGGTCTGACGTGACGTCACAATCAAGGAAAGATAAGCGATGACGTTTTGCAAATCTGAATTCAGCTGTGCTAGAGGTACCAACTTTTAAAAAAATTCTAGCAGACAAGATAATTCAAATTAAACCAAGTGAAGTAGATAGACCGGTATTTCTATCATTATTCAACCTATATAAAATGTGAAAAGGAGAATCTAAAAACCTTTGCATTTCACCTTTAAGTACAAAAAAAACCCAAACAAATCTGATCACTTAGCGGAACGCTCGATCGATTGCATTTTACATGAAATAAGGGTGTAAAGTTGTCGAATTCGTAAAAGGTTTTCCTGAATGTTACAGAATTTGATGTTTCAGAATTCTGCAATTTCCTGAGGTGAGCTTCACCTGGAAATCCGAAGTGGACAAATGCATATATTTAAAGATGGCCACTGCTAGTGCTACATGATATTGCTATTGATAGAACATGGATGTACTTGTATGCAGGATTTGTTCAAGGACCCAGGAGTGTCAATCCACACAAAGGAAGTGTATGTATCCCAGGATGAAGTCAGCATTACAGAAGTCTTGAATGAAGTGGACTCCAGATTCAGAAAACATGTCATACTAGGCTCCTATCCAGACTTCCATAACAGGTGAGTCATCGTGCTGGACTTGCATGTACGTATTTTGTATTTGTATATACCTAATTATTGACTATTTCTTGTCACATCAGAGGGAGAATCTGGGAAACCTAATGTAAAACAAATCTAGTTACATGTAGTTTCTTCAGGTCAAATGTTCCACAGCTCTTAAAATCATTTTCAATATTCACAATATTTGTTTCAGTTATTATAAAGTGAAGCTGACCATGGAATCAGAAAGTTTAGAACATTCTGTGAACTTTTCTATAGGTTGGGTGATGTTATAGGCTTGTTATGTCTTTCAACTCGAGCGATTTGACCTCTATATAAATCCTCAGCCTAAGGAAATGCTTCGAAGTCTGTACCTTAAATTTCTAAGATTTTGCACAAGTCCAGACACTGTTTTAAAGATAAATGGCTGTTTACGTATTCACTGTAGTCATGGATCGTGATACAGAAGTTAATATATGAAGCAATTCCCATAAGCCTCTATTACAATGAACAGTCCACATTCGAGGGAGACAGATCTTAAAGTCTGAAGACAACCAGGTTCATTACACTTTCATACTGTTAAAGAGGTAGTAGCGTCATTTATTAAATATTCAGCAAGTAACATATTTTGATATAAAAATTATTTAGTAGTTGAGAGCAACTATGGCGAACATTTTTCTCTGATCTCATTTTTACTCCTCAGCCCTATGGGCTCAGGAGTATTGTTGTGGCCCTAGCAGTGTGTCTGTCCGTCTGTCCGAGCCATATCTCGAAAATTATTGCGAGGAAGTTCTTGGAACTTACAGGTTATGATCCTTTTATTTTTTACTTGTGCCTTTGAAACTTTCAGGTCTAACTGGTCATTATTTATTTTTTTACATTTTTTTTTATTTTTCTACCATTTTCCAGTCTTCTAAAAAGGGATCTCCAAGTATGCATACATTAGGCCTACTTTCATACTGATTTAAATACACTTACTGGCATGTAGCCAATCAAGAGCTCCATAGTAAAGTTGTATTTCAGCTGCATATTCAGGTATTGCCAGACTAATTGTCGTATCCCTACGCTGTTGAGAAAAAATAGTCCGACATTTAAACTGTAAAAAATGACTTGTTATTTCGTCTAAAAGTTCTCAAAATGGATTTGAACGATAATAAACGCCTGTTTTATCAGAAAAGGGCAACTTGTATTTTGTCTTGTAACAGAATTGTAGGAACCTCTGAGATCTGTCAAAAACGAAAGTCAAAAACGAAAGAAGTGCCCATGTGTTTGTGCTTTCTGCCAACACATCCGATGATGGAATCAGTTTTCAGTTGTAAAAGGAACTGTGGTCGTCGGTCAGTACAAACGGTGTCTCGCATAACAAGTCCTCTGAAATATACGTCATGGAAGATAGCGAAAGGTATGACAAACCCAATAAATCAACGTAAACATCATTGCATGTTGTTGTTGTTGCACTGACGCTAATGCATTACGTCAGGGGAGTTTCTATCTCACATTATGATGGGATGTGATTTTCGGCTATCTGGGCCAGTTTTTCTTAGAGAAGTGAAATTCTCCACAGTATCTATATGTAATTTGTACATTTTTATTCTGAAATTTGAAGGAAATCTGTTCAGGATCAAAAAAAATCTCCAATACCTCACATGGGTTTTTTTTTTTCAAAGCACAATGAGGTTGAGCTTGCAATGTTGTAACAATGTGACTAGGCACTATGGAAATAACATGTGAGGTATTGGAGGTTTGTTTTGATTCTGAATAGATTTCCTTCGAATTTCAGAATAAGAAACACCGGTGTCCGTAATTCCGTAAGATTTTCTTGTCCAGACAATAACTCGTGAACGATTTAACCGATCAACTTCAAACTTGGAGTGTGCCTTGACATTGGCGAGAGGACGGTTGCGATTGTTTTCTAGCAATGTGCACTATCCATTATGGCCGCCGTCCGCCATTTTGGATTATAAGCAGTTGGATCTTACATTTTCTTGTCCTGACAATAACTCGTGAACGATTTGACTGATCAACTTCAAACTTAAGGTGTGCCTTGACATTGGTGAGAGGACGGTTGGGATTATTTTTCAGCAATGTGCGTAATCTAATATGGCCGCCGTCAGCCATATTGGATTATAAGCAGTTGGATCGTAGATTTTCTGTCCAGACAATAATTCCTGAATGATTTAACCGATCAACTTCAAACTTGGGGTGTGCCTGGACATTGGTGAGAGGACAGTTGGGATTGTTTTTCAGCAATGTGCGTAATCTAATATGGCCGCCGTCAGCCATATTGGATTATAAGCAGTTGGATCTTTTTCGGACAATAATTTCGAGAGCGATTCAGCTGATCTACTTCATATGTGGGGAGTGCCTTGACATTGTTGAGAGGAGGATTAGGATTGTTTTTCAAGGACGTACTTAATCCATTATGGTCACCATCAGCCATATTGGATTTCATTGGATTTTAAGCAGTTTGATCGATCTTGTCCGGACAATAACTGGAGTACGATTCAACTGATATACTTCAAACTTGGGGAGTGCCTTGACATCGATGAGAGGACAGATGGGATTCTTTTTCAGCGATGTGCATAATGCAATATGGCCGCTGTCAGCCATATTGGATTATAAGCAGTTTGGATCTTAGATTTTCTTGTCCGGACAATAACTTGTGAGCGATTTAACCGATCAACTTCAAACTTGGGGTGTGCCTTGACATTGGTGAGAGGACTGTTGGGATTGTTTTTCAGCAATATGCGTAATCTAATATGGCCGCCGTCAGCCATATTGCATTTTAAGCAATTGGATCTTGTCCGGACAATAACTCGAGAACGATTCAACCGATCTACTTCATACCTGGGGTGTGCCTTGACGTTGTTGAGAGGAGGATTAGGGTTGTTTTTCAAGGACGTGCTTAATCCAAAATGGCCACCATCAGCCATACTGGATTTCATTTGATTTTAGTTTGATCTTGTCCGGACAATAGCTGGAGTACGATTCAACTGATCTACTTCAAACTTGGGGACTCCGGTCCCTCGACCTTGGTGAGATCCCGTTTAGGATTGTGTTTCATGAACGAGCATAATCCAATGTGGCTGCCATCTACCAGTGATATTGGATTATGTTGCATTTTAAGCAGTTGCATCTTGTCTGGACAACAACTCTAGAATAATTCAACTGATCCACTTCAAACTTGCAATTTGGCTTGACTTTGGTGAGAGGACAGTTGGCATTGCTTTTCAGTTACCTGTGTAATCCAAGATGGCCACCATCAGTCATCTTAGATTTTCAGCATTTATATCTTGTCTGGACAATAGCTCTAGAACGATTCAACCAATCTACTTCAAACATGGAGAGTGCATGGACATTGATGAGAGGAGAGTTGGTATTATGTTTTATGGATGTGCATAATCCAATATGGGTGCCATCCGCTATATTAGATTATGTTAAGCTCATCAGCGATATCTCCATTTTCAAATTGTATTCTTCATCAATGATATGAGATATCATCAAGCAGCAGCGCCAGTAAACCACCATAACTTGTGCTGCTAGCGGGGGACATGGACCTCTATGATCCATTTTCCCTGCAGATATGTGGATGCCTTGTCACTTTTTATACCCCTGTACATAGTTGGGGGTATACTGGATTCCGATTGTCCGTCCGTGTGTCAGCTTATCCATCCGTTCATCTGTCCCAGTTGTGGCTTGGGTTTGCATTTCGCATGCCATAACTCACTGCTATTTATCCGAACTTCTACACTCATAAAAACATCTTGGTCTAGACTGTTAAGGGGCTGAGGAGTTGTAGCACCTCTGGTGCCTCATGTTTTAATATCAAGGGCATTGAAACTTCTGACATTCTCTGAAAAACCTGACAGCACCTGGCTCTGGTGCCTGAGATGACGTCGCAAAACGCGCAATGGCATTCTCGGCATGACGCATTGCAATGTAATACACTATCGTAGAACTTATATCACACTGTGACGGCTTCTAACGTGACGTCATGGATACCTGGTCATGTTATCCGACATCATCTCAGTCATTTCACATTTTTATCTTGTTCCCTAGATTCAGTTGAAGTATCTAACAATATTGGTCCCTATTCGAAATACAAGACTTCACAACTTATTTTAGCAAATGTTGCAGATGATCATGCTTTTCAGTTTACCCTAACAATTAAAATCACGCTACTACCTCTTTAACAGATATTTACCCTCATTATGTGATATTTTTTTTCTTTTCAAGAAGCCACATGCCTTTTGTGAATATTTTCATTATACATGTGACTTACTAGCAGTGACACAGAATTAAAGCATTAAGTTATCCATATAAACATATTCAAATTGCTGCACGTGGGTTTAATTTATTCACACTTTAGAACAAATGAAGTTAGCTTGAATGACAAAGACCCACTATGAGACATCTGTATCAACTCAAAATGGATTTCAGATTTAACCTGAGGAAACTACCAGACTTCACATACAAATGCTATCTGATACTAAAAATTTGGCCAGGAAATCACATATGCCCCCCTAAACTGGAATGTGGACATAATACTGTATAGCCTGGACATGTACTATACATTGAAAATGATCACCTGTCAATTATTTAATTGATTATTACTGATCTATAAAGAGTATCAAATATATGCAAGCTTGTCGTAAGAGGTGACTAATTGGGACACCCGTGGGGTTTCCGGGTGTGAAAAGGAATAGGACCCCACATCTGGGGTTCCTGGGCATAAAAAGGAATAGGATCCTATCTGTGGGGGTTCACAGGTGAGAAAAGAAATATGACCCAATGTCATGATATGACTGAAATATAGTTGAAAGCGACGTTAAATCATATTCACTCAGTGTATGCAATTTCCATAAAATATAGGTAAGTCTAAATCTTCAAAACAAATCTTGTATAGTTTTCATTTTCTACATGTATTTGTTTCAGTTATTACAAAGTCAAGTTGACCATGGAATCAGAAAGTTTGGAACATTTGAACAAAGCATATGAACAACTTACCCAGTCTTTGCCTTCAGGTTTGTATATACTGAACAATTTTCTAATCACCTTCACACAGACGCTGAGTTTGAGTCACTGATCATTGTTCTTTTTTTTCGTATATTTGTTGAGAAAACAACAATGTGGTTTGTGTTCATATCCAAAATAGAGATTTTGAGTGTAGAATGTGCATGCGCAGTGACCTCTGATCATGGATCGTCTGCTGCAAGTGGAAGCCATTGTGAAAACGATGTTACCGTTATGGGTGGTGGGTTTGGTCATGACACTCAGTGGTGTGGATAATGAGACCTGACCTTGAAAGAAATCACAAGTGACAAGGAAGAAATTGAGGTAGAAATAATGTTTGTTCCCCCAAAAGTTTCATTGCTGCAGGCAGTCACACTTTGTTGTGCCTGATTGCCAGTCTAGCTATAGGTTTGTACCAGAGTTCTACAGAAGGATCCATAATAAGAACACCGGTGGTTTCTCCATCTTCAAAAGGCCGCTATACTAGATTCGGAGACCCCCAAAAATTGACTAAGTAACTCTCCGCATTTTGGTTGTGACCATCATATACGAGGCAACACAGAGGGCTGAAAGGCCAAAGAAAACCCCACAGAACAGATGAGTGTCTAACCAAAACGAAAAAATAATCTTCCCCCATCAAAAAAATATGATGGTAGCTCCTTCAGTGTAAGCCCCGTTCTGATAGCATACGGTGTACGCCACTCGCATTATCTGTGCTGTGACAATCACCTGCCCTACCCCAGCTCTGTCACAGTGACGTCTTGGCCTGTTTGAGGGGTATGTGGGCTCGGATGCAGTGGTTTACCCTCTGGACACTCTCTGCCCTAGGTCCGGGGACTTTCCCTGAAGCTCTTCAAGAGACACATAGATCTCAGTATGTTGCTTCAATGGTGAGTCATGATGGAGCCACCATATATAATAGGGCTCTTGGTGTCTTTTATACCTAATATTATAGTTACCTGCCCTTACCTAGGGTCAAATCGTTTACATTGCAGCTCGATTGGTTAGCAACTAAATTCCGATTACTGTCCATATGCAGTCATATCCTAGGTCCTGATTGTATTGTTTATTTTTAATATTCTACTTCAATTTTTTTCATAAATTTGTCAATATTTTCAATAATTTTCTTGATATTTTAGATTAATTGTCACACCATTTGTTAGCCAAACCAAATCAGGCCAGTTGAGAAGTTTGCAATTTTACTTTGTACAAATGTATTAAATAAAGTGTCACCATAGAAAGCAGGGGTCAATAGCGGCTGTCAGTGTATAATAATTCTAGAGTAGACCCAAGGTTTTTCAGTAATATGTAATTAAAGGCTTGAACAAGTTACATGAAAGATCAACCAATGTCAAATATGCAAAGTGTGTTTACGTAGTTTCACTTTTTCTGGCAGTATGAGTAGGGGAGATTGGGGTACACTGGGACATTTTTCACCTTTTTGCAAAAATCTCTGTTTATTATTGTCATGTAGTGTAGCCTTGTATACTCTTGTTATAACTTATACTTATTATGACATTCGTTCGCCCCTTTCTGTTCAACGACGTGTGGCAATGACACTATGGCGACTATCAACAAATGCCGATTTTCGCACCATTGGTCATTTATTTGGTGTTGCAAAGTCCACAGTGGTAGGTGTAACACAGGAAGTATGTAGAACTATCGTAAACCAGTTGATGCCAAGTATTATTAAATTCACGCATGACCCCGAGGTATTACTGAGCAACATTCAACGCTTTCAAGGTATGGTTGGGTTTCCTAATGTTGCTGGAGCCATTGACGGCAGTCACATTCCTATTGTAGCTCCGCCTTCAAATCATACTGATTACTTCAACAGGAAAAGCTTCCATTCCATCATTATCCAGGGTGTCGTAGATTCTCGGTACTGTTTTCTTGACATATATATAGGATGGCCAGGGCGTACCCATGATGCACGTGTATTCCACAATTCTCCACTGTTTGATTTAGGTCAGACTGGTCATTTGTTTCCAAACACTCCGGCTCTGATTTTTGGTGATGTAGAAATACCAGTATTACTGATAGGGGATCCTGCATATCCACTTTTACCCTGGCTGATGAAAGCATACCCCGGTAATCATTTATCCAGAGCTGAGAAAAACTATAATTACAAACTCAGTAGCACCAGAATGGTGATTGAAAATGCATTCGGTAGATTGAAAGGAAGGTGGCGCTGTCTTTTGAAGAGGTTGGATACGAAGCTGGAAGATGTGCCTACAGTTGTAGCTGCCTGTTGTGTGCTGCATAATATCTGCGAGATGTTTGGGGAGACATATGATGGTCCTGCTGTCACATTGGAGTCTGTTGAGATTGCCGAAGATTGGGAGCCCAATGGTGGATATTTGCAACGTGCCAATTTGATTAGGTCTGCAATTCGGGACAGTTTGGCTTAAGGTGGCTCGCCAATGACTAGATCAGAGTTAACGTCATTTACTTCATATTCAGGTTAAGGTCTTATAGGTTATCAATTTAATATCGATATCAACTATCAAATAAAATTGGCATGAGTGTTCCATTACTAAAATTCACATGAATGCTATTTCAATATGTAAAATCATTGTCATTCTCTTCATACTCGGTATTTATTCCAAATTCAGTACAGATTCTAAATTTTGAATCATAGAGTCCCACACTTCTTTTGAATTTAATATTCACTTCATGCATTTTCCCTGTTTTGTTGAAAAAAAAGCTGGGTTGATGTAATACAAGGTGTCGATGTGATTGGTGAAACCATGATTTTCAGAACGCACAGCGTTGTTGTGCCATGTTACTGCACTGCAAGTTCGACCAGTTCGGATACTCCTGAGCCACCTTAACCAGAATCAGAAAAGATAGTAACAGACTGTTATTGAAGCATTGACGTGACCTTGACATTTTGACCTCAATAATATTACTTAAGCAATTTTTGGCAACTCTTGCCTGGGTCAAGAGAGTGTAGGGTCAAGAGAGTGTAGGGTCAAATGTTTTGTTAAACTGGTTCTATAAAATGGGGTGAATAGGAACCAAGGGGTGAATAGGAACAAAAAATTGGTAAGTTGTTCACGACTTATTATTGCCAAGGCATACATAACTGTCAAGTCTGTTTTTTTTAATATATCAACCTCAAGCTGCCAAGTGATGACTGACTTGATAAGCTAAAATGTGTGGTTGAGTGTGAGTGTAGCAAATTCCGAAGTCATCTCCGTGACAGAAATTGGGGATGTGGTCCAAACTTCGGCCGCAGCACCTGTTGGACACATCTGGCTGATTCTCTACCAGGACCTCGAGATGATGGGGATTACTGAGTTAGATTGGTAGGATTTTTTTTATATTTTTTCGTTTTCCTTCAGAAAAATTTACGGAAGATTGGGGTGAATGGGAACAATCAGTCTTCAAGAAAAAAAATACATATATCTTCAACAAATAAACTGTATTCCATACAAGTGCAAAGGGCACTTGGGTGGACACCAAATAGCACCAAAATATCTTGTTAAACTAAAAAATAAAATGCACACACTTGTGCAAATGTTCAAATCATTCCTATTCACCCCATTTTACGGTAAGCTGCTTTGTCATGTTTGTAAGTACCGGTACGGTATGTCAAAGACAATGTTTTGTTTTTTTATTTTTTATTTTTAAACTCATCGTTCCTATTCATCCTTTTTGTGGGGGTAGAATAGGAATATCACGACAAGAGTTGTTACTGTTCCTATCCACCCCAAAATTGGGGTAAATGGGAAGTCAGTTTTCAAAAAAAAAAAATATATATATACAAATATCTTCAACAAATAAACTGTATAAAGTGCAAAGGTCCCTTGGCTGAACTTGCTAAACTAAAAAAATAGAATGTGCAAATGCTCAAATCGTTCCTATTCTCCCCCATTTTACGGTTTCAGAAAAATGTGACCAGAAACATTTCAGATACGAGAAACACTGATACTGAATTGATGAATTTCACTCTGCTAATTGAACTGGAATTGCTAATTGAACTAGAATCGGGAGAACATGTATTCCAACAGTTATTCAGTCTCTTTGTATGTTTCACCTTGATCGGTTTGCCAGACACACTGAGAAAGATCTCTTACATTTGAAGTATACCCTGGCAATGCAAACAGTTGCATGGATATTCTAGTGTACAGATTAAAATTTGTATAAGCTAATCCACAATTATATTTGCTTCCCCATAACCCTACATACCCATTCACATTTTTTAATTACTGTATCTTTCAGTAGTACTCTGTGATATTCTATACAAACACTATAAAATGTAAAAAATGAGATATCAATTCTCCAAAAGTTGGTTTATGGAAACAAGTATTATTGTGGATGGCCTAACACTAGTTATGTCACAGAGAGAAACCAGAATGGCAGGAAATGGTTAGCTTCATCGTATTAAGCTACACATGTTATTGAAAGGGTCTTGTTTAGTGTCTTAAGAATGGAATTCTGTTATTGCCAACATGTTGAGTATAAAGCAAGAATTGGGACATACTTGCATATGTTCTTACAAATTTCAATGATACTTATGTTACTGGTTCTTTTGTTGATCGTAGAAGCCAAATATGACCTCACTTGATATTGTATAATAAGGGGACAAGCAATACAATGGGGCTCCCGATCACTGCCATTCTATCCATGGTAAAACTGAATAAGTTAATGCTCGGATATTTTTCAGAGCTGTAAGTATTATCAGTAGTTTTATTATTTTATTTGGGCAATAACACTTATTATTTCAACTAATAAGGTTGCTATAGCAATAAGGTTTTTTCCCCAATTTCAAAAAAGGTTTCCAATTTATGCTATAACACTAGTGATACTGTTAATATCACAGTAATATACATAATGTAGTCTGACAGACGGACTTGAATAGATGATCCAGAGTTTGTAGAGACTATAGTAACGAATACCTGATTCACCATCAAAATGGTACATTAACATGTTATTAACTGTACAGTAGAAATCTTTGCCTATGTTATGTTATAGAACATGTAGACATGTGGAATGGAGAACTCATGACCAACGACATTTACAGTTACCATCCATTCTCTGATAATTATTGTTTATTGCCCTGTGTATAACTAGTACATGTAGACTCTCATTTATCGGGAAAACAAAGGAGGACCCATCGGTTCAGTGACCCATGACTTCAGCTGACTGGCAGGCAACTGGATAGTCACATTATCCTATCTTTTAACCTGGGAGATTATTTTGAATCAGAATTCACACAATTATGTACTATATTTTTCCATTATTCAAAGAAAATGTCACTATGCTTAGAATAATGTATAGTTTGGCAAATATTACATGAAAATATACCAGATATCAGTTCAAAATAATGGTACGGCAGAGTGAAAACTCCAGTCGCTACTCAGCTGAACTCATGGATCACTGAACAGACAGTTGCTTTCCCAATATGTCTTGGTCCCTGTAGCTGTACATAATTAATTTTGTTATCAAATTGAAATATTGACAGAGGAACAAGAGGATATCATAGAGTATAACCTTATGTGCTTAATGAGCCTAATTAATAACATATTACATATTAATGGGTAGCAAAGGAATATAAAACATCAAACACATGACTCTACATGATGTATGTGTTTGTGTAGTGTATAATATACATGTATAGAATACTTTTGGGATGTTTCCAATATGGTATGTTGGATATCACTTACAAAAGAAATATTGAAATGTCACTGAAGTTTGAATGTATAATTGATAAATATCATCTTTGAAGATTTACAACTCACTTGAATCAGTTGTGAAGGCATGGATATAATCTTTGTATTTTTTTGGTAATTTTTTAAATCCACGATAGTACACCAAGGCACATTGCTAGTACACCATGGTACATCCCTAGTACAACATTGCTAGTACATCACCATGGTGTACTAGAGACCATGGTGTACTAGGGATGAACCTTGATGTACTTTGAACCAGGTACGGCGCATCACGTTGGGCACACCGGTTCTCGTCAGATCACCGAAGTTAAGCAGCGTTGAGCTCGGCCAATACTTGGATGGGTGACCGGGTGCTGTACCGGCTGGGCTGATCAGTGTCCAGAATAATAGGAACTGTGGACACTCTCGTGTTCTGGCACATGCATGTAGGCACTGTCGTGATATGACTGAAACAATGTTGAAAACAACGTTAAATCCTACTCACTCACTCACTCACTCCTGTACTTTGAACCATGGTGTAATTCGGATGTACTATGGTGTACTAGGGATGTACCAACGTGTAGTGACAATAGTGTACCAGGGATGGTATCCTGGTGTACTAGGGACATTGGTGTACCAAGGATGGTACCGAGGTGTACTAGGGACATTCGTGTACCAGGGATGGTACCATAATGTACTAGGGATGTACCTTGGTGTACCTTGGACATGTTGTACTAGGGATGTATCATGGTGTACTAGGAACAATTACTAGGGACCATGGTGTGCTAGGGATGTACCATGGTGTACTACGAATGTACCATGTTGTACTAGGAACAATTACTAGGGACCATGGTGTACTAGGGATGTACCATGTTGTACTAGGAACAATTACTAGGGACCATGGTGTGCTAGGGATGTACCATGGTGTACTACGAATGTACCATGTTGTACTAGGAACAATTACTAGGGACCATGGTGTACTAGGAACAAATGTGAACAAGGGTTGGATGATGGAAATATTGGGAAAAGCTGGATACAATGCAAGAGCTGGGTCAACTAGAGGTTCCACTTTGACCCTTGGGTTGCCGCTCCGGCATGAAGCCTATGCTGGTTGTTTTTTTTTAGCAAAAACATACGTCTCCCCCAAGCTCCCACCTTGCCTTGAGTGGACACATTATTTAAGGGAAAGTACTATAAAATGAATGTAGCAATAAGTATCCTAAACAAAGCTGCGCATCCAAAATATTAATTGCTAAGAGGCGATTTTCAATGTTGCAGTAGCCCAGTGAGGAGTCGGGATTTGTATAGCAATGAGTGGATTGCCGACACCTACAACGTGCAACCAATATGAAATACATGTAATTGTGAAGCATCAATTATTTTGAAACTGATCAAAATATAGGAAAGATGCAAAACATACAAGAGGCACACCTATAATATACATGCTGTAGTGTATAGAAGTTTCATGCATCTGCCTTCAGTAGTTTCCAAGATATGGAGTGAACAAAAATTGGTCAGACAGACAGACAAGCACATTTTGCATGGACCCATGCAAGCACTAGCTCACACCAAAACCTAATTAGATCACAAGGCCTGGGATGTTGTTTTGCACACCGCAGGTCATGGTAAGAATAGGCCCCAGCTCCTCAGACAGTTTGTCGTAAGAGGCGACTGAGGCATCCATGGGGTTCCTGGGTATGAAAAGGAATAGGACCCGTGCGGTTCCCGGGTGTGGAAAGGAATAGGACCCATCGTCGTGATATGACTGAAATATAGTTGAAAGTGACGTTAAATCATATTCACTCACTCACTTGTAGACAAGAGTAGTACTGTACATACATGTAACAAAGATGGACATCAGAAACAGATGGATGCACGCGCGCACATCAAAACATCATCAGATGCGGAGGCCATTCCAATAAAGATTCCATCCAAGTCTGGTGAAGTTCCGTCCAGTTGTTCTCCAGATATCTTTTTTACAGACAAGGCCTGTCTATACATGTGCAAGTAGATGGACAGACGGACACAGCACACCGATAAAGGCACGCACACACACCAAAACCTAATCAAATGAGGGGGCTATCCCAATGAAGCTTCCATCCAAGTTTGGTGAAATTCCGTCCAGTAGTTCAAGATATCTTGCAGACAAGGAAAGGGGACGGACAGACAGACAGCACAAACACTAGATGTCTCCCCCCAACATAGTTGGGGGAGACATACATGTAATAATGTCATTCAAAAGTACAAAAAGGTCAAAGATGATAACAATAATTCAGGTATAAATAGACTGGAACTTCATAAATTGGGTCATTGACATTGACACAGACTTCACTACAAGTGAAGGTAAGTTTATCAGAAGGAAGGCTGAAACAGAACTGCGACAGAAGTCATTTTATCCACCATGTTAGATGTTATAAAAGAATCTGACCAGCTTTTCATGGAAATGGAAGAAAAGGGACTATAGATAGGAGAGGACCATGAGAATGAGAAGGGAGTTTGAGAGTATGTTGTCAAGGGCATGTACATTTCTTACAAGTCAACTGAACAAAACTAACAAATATGAGAAAGAAATATAAATTATAGTTTTTCTAATATCCGCATCAAAATTCTCTCCTCAGACTCTCTTCGTCTCTCCTCTTGTGCCTCCTCCATCTTCAGTCTCTTCTCTTCCACTTCCATGAAGCGCTTGTCAGACGCCTCAATCACCTCTGTCATGGTGGATAGGATCACTTCCATTGCAGTTCTCTTTTTGGCCTTCCTTTTGATAGGCTTCTCCTCACTTGTTGTGGGGCCTATGTCGATGTCATTATCCACTGCAATATATGATGAAAATTTTAATCAGTATGAATGTCGCCCACCTTTAAAACCTGCAAACTGAGCCCTTGCATATACAGATGCATATAAGATAAAAATCCTGACAGATAATGTATTTTTGTATTAATATTATATCCTGAATATGTAATTTTGAACAAAATGCAGATTTACCAGATTCATCAGATGTGGGGGTTGATGTCGGATTAGATGTGGATGCCAAAACAACATCAGGTTCTATAGCTGGCTTGAACCCAAGAACTGCATCCAGTAAATCGAAATATTCAAATGTTGTCCTGGTGTTACCTGTAAAACATAAATACAGGACATGTATTTATTAGTGTTGACTTTAACAGCTTCCTCATATTGCAATGCAGGAAAGAAGAAATTAGAGACTGCTTGTATGTATGCCGCCCCCCCCCCTCCACATATCCTGACCACAAACCAGTGAGAAAGACCATTAGCCATGTCAGTGTACAGTCACAAATTCATGTCATCCATGTAAGTTGTTCAAATAGTGCTATGGGAAATAAGAAAGTTATGTAGTATAATGGGGGGGGGGGGGTATATAATGTAATACTGTGGTAGCTCAGTCAGTCATTTTCTTCATTTATTAGTATTTATTGGAATTCTACTACATGTATTATTTATGCAAGGTGATTTGCAAATGGTGTTGAAATCTATTTCAACCTTATCAAATTCGTACAGCTTTTAAAAGCAGGACTTTATTCCTTGCTTCGAAAGACAAGAAACTAGACTAAAAACAAGTTCCCATGTTTGTCTATGTTGAAATTTCATTTGTGATTGGAGTCAGTAACGTACCTGACTTATTGTTCTCATCTTTGACCTTTTTGTACTTTTGAATGAGGTTATTCACCCGACTCTTGCACTGGCTCCAACTTCTGATTATGTTTTTATTCTTCAGCTGAGTGGATAGCTCCTCCCAGATGCTCTTGTTGCGAACCATCTTTGTAAACTTAGTTTGAACAACCTCACTACCCCATAACTCCAGCAATGTAGTGGTTTCCTTATACTTCCACTGTACCGATCTGTGGAAAAATTCATCAGGGATTATACATGTACTTTTTACTCATACACTGCAACATCTTTTACTTTTTAGTTTATACAATATCATGTATGGTCTGGAACAACAGAATATTAACTGGGTATGGGTTTAGGTCATATGATATGAACAGAACATGCACTGAATCATGCCCATATCAACAGGGTACTGGTATGTCTATATGGACATAAGGCTGCCCACATTTGATTCCTGTCAGCCGCCCGCATGTCATTTTACCTAACCGCCTTTTTTTCTCTCATTATTTTCATTTATTTCCATTATTTGCAGTTTTTCCAACTTTGATGCTCTTGGATTTCTTGCTTTGAACCCAACCTCATTTCATTCAGTAACCTCAAAGACGCATCAAATCTGATGATGAAAATGAAAAGATTGATGAAAATAATATGCCTCCGTGGAAAATCCTATCAGGGGAAGTAACTCTTTTGTTTAAACATTCTCAAACATGGCCTCTGAATCATTTCAGCCTGAATATTTTTTCAAACAAACAGTGAGCAATGAATAATGAAAAGGAAGACCCCCGCCTGCATCCTTTTTCAAGAAAAAATCTTGTCGGGAAACAAGGGATCAATTGTCATTAACCTAAGGCTAAAATTGAAAAGTTGTTTGCTTGGGGTAACATAAATTTTATTCAAACTTTTTTGTGATCACATACCCGGTAACAATATTGCTTCATGAATCAGAGCTATGCCAAACAGAGAAAATATTACCATCTGTGTGGATTCTGCTTTACAAACATGTAGTTTCCTGGTTTAAGATCATTTCAGGAAAACCCTATATTTCTTATATGAATAATAAAATAATAAATCAATTAAACGTTCTGGGTAGGGGCCTTTCTGATGGGTATGGCTGCCCCAAACAAACAATATTTTAATTTTGACCCATGATATCATGAACAGCAGAATATTTATATACCAGTACAGTCTGAGTCATGTCCATGCATGCATAATTACTGAATATAGCTATATGGTCATGTGATGTTAACATCATACAAGAATTTGAAAGTATCCGGTTGATGGAGATAGTGACACCAATCAATTTCACACATCGAATGATCACCAAAATGGTGTTTGGAGAGGAATGTTTACAAGCACCTAGTCCCCCAGATGGTAAATTAACACATGTTAACACCACCTGTATTAGCACCCAGAGGGTGGGGTATCACAGTTGCCAAACTGCTCATTGTAGCCAGGAATTCTTCTGTAACCCAATAACACAAGGTCATATCACAACTGGTGTGATAGACTTTCCATGTGTATTGAGTATGGTAGACAAAATATTAACAAGGTCACAGTATTAGCCTAAGTCTGTCCTGTGCATTGACCAAGCAGGTTGTTGTTATTAACTATTTTCTATCCCACAACCAAATTTTTATCCAGTATCAGGAGTGTGATTGGTTTAGAGCTCAGTTCAAATGAACTCACACTTGTGACCACGGTTTGAATCCACTCACAGGGACTTGTTTCTTGAATATTATAATGTTGCTACATGGATGGATGTACTTGGACACTCCATTGTGATATGATTGCCACTGGTCATGCAGAACATACCATCCAACCCATTCCCCCACCCCTTCTTACATATGATCCATGCTTGTCCCTTGCCACAGGTGCACTAGAAACATCCTATATCGCCTAAGTTGTCCAGATCTACTCTGTACCCTGCCTCTCTTTCCCATGTGTGCCGTATAATCTGCTGGACCATATTACCCCATACTGTGTTGTTATGCCCGACCTCTGGTAGAGGAACGTCATAATTAGGTTGTCCTCCCCTTAATGTCTATTCCCATCCCATATCTGACCCATTCGACAGCATTTCTTACACATTTTTCCCTCGTCCCTCACCATACATGTATACCCAGAGATACATGAATCCTATTATAAGCTCACAATAATATTTTACAACAATGGTAACAGGATCTCTATAGCTGTTCCGCAACACAGTACCCCTCTGATGACCATATGCAGCTCCCACAGCTGAATACAAAGGAAGATATATTTTTAGTCATTTTAGAAAACAATCGTCAGGGCTTGAAATTTACATTAAACTGCAGGAAATTGTGCATTGTCCTGCAAGGTTTTGAACACATTTCTATCCTTTTGTATTGTGTGCAGGATAAAAAACTAGCTAAGAATCAATTTTGTCCTGCTTATCTCAGACAATATTTCAACCCCTGATCGTATGACAGTATTTTCATTATTTTGGGATTACACTATCTTAGTATAGTTATATGGTTATATGGCATGCATGGTTTTGAGGGTGTATAGAAAAGTGTCACAGTTTAAAATACAGAAGCCGTACTTATGCACCACCAACTATCCAGTTAAACCAGGGCAGTAAAAATAGCTCAAAAATACTGTATGCCGTACGTTTTTCTAATTTATAAAGATACAGCGAAAGTCTGAATTTTGATAAGACAAGCACTTACACGTGCTATAGACAGGGATTTTTAAATCAAAAAAAATCTGATTAATCCTTTATATTGGCAGACAGACTGTGCCATTAAGGAAAAGTCGGGTTGTGATAACTGGTCAATATTCATAAACTATATTTTTGTATCAATTGTTAAAGTTGAATTCTAATCTAAAGTGGCAAATGGGGTGATTCTGGCTAATTGGCCTGATACCCTCCAAAAAAACTACGGTATATTTTTTATTTTGTCAGTGAAACAAACTCCTGTAATTTGGCGCCCAAAGTGCTCAGTTCATAAGTCCAGTTATTTATTCTTGAAAAAATATAAACACTTTCAACTATGAATAAATATACCCACCAACTGAGGTGTATCAGGCCAATTAGCCAGAATTACCCCAATTGCCACTTTTCCTGGACCTGTTGTTCAAGAATGATGATACCCTGCTCGCACCGCGCGCATTGTCCACTCGCCGAACCGAATACATTCGCTGTCAAAAGAAACATACAATCAGTAAAATGCAGATACTAAATAAGGGGGAGAGAGGCTGATGTCTATTATTATATAGACGTCAGCAACACTCCCCGACTATCATCATGTTTTACATTCTCGAAATAATTGTGACTCCTCTCTGCAAAATGCATCCCAGATTTATCAACGACAATTACAAATTATATTTACCCATGAGACGAACTCGGTATCTCAGCTGGCACAGGAACATGAGTGGGCTCAGGGATATGACGGGGATCAGGCACAGGAACGATGTCCTCCACCTGACTCGGATTCTGAACCTGCGAAAGCAAAGTTGTAATGTCCGCCATGCTTTTCTCGTCTGCGAGGAATTCCCCGCGCTTTTCTGGGTCACCTACGTCATTATCCTTTAACCAATCAAAACACTGAATTAATTTTCTCACTCTTTCCAAAGGACGTCCCGATGTCGTTTAGTTTGAGTGAGAAAAGATGTTGAACTGATGTCGTTCCGGTAGGTGTGACCTAGAACTTTTCCGAAACTACATTCAACTAAACTTGTTTAATTCCTAGTGTGACCGAGTTTGGGTACGATTCTACTTACAATTAGATGGGGGGAGATAATTTATTTCTGCTGTGTTTCCCCAGCTAAAATCAACTCGACGAACTGCTCCGTGATCGGCTGTTTGCAGCGCGATTGAGAGAACGGGGCGACCTCTGTTGTAATTATCTCCCTTTAGTGTATATTCCATGGGGGGTGGAATATGCAGTTTTGTTGACCGGGGAATATGCAGTTTTATCTCATTACAATTTATATAGGGAGACACTCTAATAAATATAATAATGCAATATATTGGCTGCATAGCTTTCATCATTCTACCAATTACTCCAATATTATACAGGCAAATAACAAATCCCTATTATTACTGTCATATGCCTTAGGAAAATCACTGAAGGCGGTGAAGCTTTTTGCTTTTATTAACGGATGTCAACGATACAGGTTAACGATGAAATGTGGTCTATGATACTACGTGGGGTTCTCGGGTGTGAAAAGGAAAAAGTAATAGGACCCAAACGTCGTGATATGAAATATATTTGAAAGCGACGTTAAATCATATTCACTCGTGTACTCACTCATCAGAAGACATACAAATATCCTCAACACGTTCTCAGTGTCAAGATACTGCGCTAATATAAACGTTCCCTCTATCCGCTTATAGCCTTAGTTTCACCAACAAAATATATCCCAAACAATTGAATCAATATCTGACACTAGTTTCCGTGCCAACGATCCTATAGTATGGATTTTTGTTTGTGTTACAGATGAATATTGTTCGCGATTGTAATTGCGTTTAGTGTGTGATGCAATGGATCCAATTACTCTGTAGGGTCGACAGCTTGTCAGGCGATCATATGTCGACTGCAATCACAACAGTGAGTCATGTCTTCGTGATATGGAGATTACAGCGAGTCTCGTCATCTGTCACCTACGGGAGAACTATAAATTCTGTTATGTACATATAAGCATTTATTTTACTGTTCAGTTTGTGTTCGTTGATGATAAAATAACCATACCGGTACCAAACAGTATATGGAGATCAATTTCAATGAAATATAGCCCCGTGTGATAAGTAACAGAACCCCACCATGGGACCGCGAAACAAGAATGGTCCCTCAATCACTCAAACACATCCCCACGCACCCACAAAATGCCCGCTTTCGCTACTACTCCTACTGATGTCACGGATGACATGAACATCCCTCAAGTCTGCCCTCCAAAATGCCCACGTTCGCTCCTACTCTTCGCGCCATAGCCTTCCTTCTACGCCACACCTGTCAAGTCGGACGATCCCCCACGGGTGCTCCACTAAAACTCATCCCATGGCCACGAGACCCCTCCCACTGTCTTGTACAGGGTGAGACCAAGAAAACAAGATGCCACACCCCATAGTAAAATCCACAAGAAAAAATAATGACAACCCCAATACTCCTACCCCAAACATGCATTCTCCGGAGATTCACATTGAAGTAACTGAAGGTCTAATAATGAAGGGGCATGACCTTTGACCCGGACATCACCGGACATGTTCGGACATTTTAACATTGAAATAACTCAAGAGTAAATTCGTACCTAATCAGAAATATTCGAATCCGGGGAGATATTGGTGCAGCCGCCAACAGAGTTATTGCCCCGTCAGAGGTGTCGTCCTTACGTGCAGAGTGTATAGATGGCGCTACGATCTTATCTTGGACTTCATCCGGGGTGTCTGGGCTTTTACCCAGCAGACGCCAGTTTCTCGTATTTTTATGGTACGAAAACGGACATACACGGATGTTTTTATCTTTTGCGAGCGATTGTACTATGTTATTATATAATACTAACGTGTCGGTGTATGTATCAATGCATGCATTTCACGGTAGACAACATGTTGGGATTTGCTAGTCCCAGATGACGTCATCGCTCTACGGTGAAAAACCCCGATTCTATTTATAGATCATGACGTCAGTTCTATTTATAGACCCCCGAATTGAGGAGTAGAACAGTACAGCCTTCACGGTAATACTGCGTACTATAAAAAATGTCAATGTATTCAGGCGTTTTTTTCGTGGCTCTGTGGATCGACCATCGTGTATTCAATCATGTCACGGTTCACCAGCGTCGTATATCCTGCTCCTTCGCCATTCCCCAAGAGGTCGAAATGACTAGCCAACAGCTACTGTTCACATGTTGTACAACATTTAAAATAAAGTTATCAATCAACCGGCCATTCCCAGAAATTCAGGCACCCCCCTGTATGACCCTTGACATGGGACTCCTTTTTGTCCGCAGAGGCTTCTTCCCGGTGACCGCATCACCGCCAGACCTAACCGCCTTATCGCGGAGAAATACTACGGAGAAATACATCCTTGGGTCATTTCCGGTCACCTGACCGAAAGTGTGACCTTTGCCGGAACTATAGTGACTTTGATCTCCACAAACGTCACGAAAGTAGGTCAAGTGTAACCAGATGCCGTTTCTATACTACTTACTACGTATCCTCTCCAGTAACACTGTGTACAAGTCCAAAGACATAATCCTTCCTCTGTATAAATCAGTTGTTAGGCCTCTCCTGAATTACTGTAGTCAAGTTTGGAATCCGCACCTTGGAAAGGACGTTAACCTTTTCGGAAAAGGTCCAGCGCCGAATGACCAGAATGATTCCGGAAATTAGACATCAGCCAAATGGAACCAGATTCGACTCCTCAGTCTAACAACTCTTCAAACCAGAAGAATGCGAAATGATTTGACAGAGACATTCAAGACCATGAAAGAGTTTGATATTACTGGTCAAAACCTGTTCACACTTTCACATGTTACAGGAGCAAGGTGCCATCAACTAAAGCTCGTGAAGCCACATGCCCAACTCAATATCAGGAAGTTCTTCTTCTCAAGTCGTGTTATACATGCCTGGAACAAGCTACCGGCTTCTGCTATTGCTGCTGACTCAATGCTTGGGTTCAAATGCTCATCTGTCATCTGCCGTTCTATGTCACTGAATTGGGGATTATATGAGCCTCGCTCTCTTTCCCGTCAGTCATACCAACTAATTAGAAGATGTGGCACAAGGTAAACAGATAAAATGAGTTATAACGCCAGATAATTAATGCTGCATGTTCTATCTATCCTACGTTCCAGAGATTTCAACCTGTTAAAGCGTTTGAAAATATTATCATTCGGTCAAAAGCCTGAAAGATACATGTAGATTCTCAAATTGGAAAAGCTTGGGCCCTAAAATAAGAATATCGAAACCAAGGACATGTAAATTTCTTGCGCCTGACGTGAGGAAATAGCACGAAATTGCTGGAGGAGCAAGAATCACACCTAATGGTGGTATTGTTATAAATAAGGGGCGTCCTGTGAGCTGCTATAACACTGACGGGAGTTTAACCCTACCAGGCTGGGAGGAGGCGGTGGGGGGGAGAGGCCCTACCAAACTTTCTGCGCTGTCTCCGTAACAACAAACAATTGAGAGCTGACACTCCGTGACTTTATAGTTTATCATATTAGAGTCATTTTGAGCCTATTTGCATAACCCCTCTGAGTATCATGGAGAAAAATTCAAGATGGCGGCCACATGGGGTAGGCCTACCAGAAAAATTATGTTTTCGTCATTTTTCTTCAGAATGTCTGCTTTTCCGCGATGAAAAGTAGGCAAGAACTATTTTATTTCATATCATATTAATGTTTACTAATTTATCACGCAGCTTTTGCGGAGAAATTGCATAAATGAAAAATTCCAAAAAATCTGACCGAAAAATCGAACAAAAATGCCGTTTTTGAAAATGACGTCACTGTGACGTCATCTCGTCGGCGGTACAGCTAACAGTACACACGATGGTGTTACAACCTGTGTTTCAACTTGGACGCGTTATATTCTGTTAGATTTCTGTCAGTTTTTCATGGATGACCAACATGAACTATCTATCAAAGACAAATTGGACGAAACTATAAATGATGTGAATACAATGAAACGAGATATCGAACAATGGGTTGACAGTAAGCTTGTGAAATTAAGTGAGGAAGTTGCTAGGACAAGTCGAGAAGTTCAGAAGTTCAAGGCCGAAAAGGACTATCCGTAGAAGATGACAAGATCAGTCGAGCGGAAGGAAAAGCTGTCCGGAAAATCAAGGCCAAACGTTCTAAGGGCGGGTCTAGATTCCATCCAGGCGGCCAAGGTAATCGACGACCAGCGGCGACCGTCACTCAGGCTGCCATAGCCGGGGTGATACTGGCGGCAACAATTTTGCAGATACGAACCAGCCCTTTCGTGGCTTGGCGCCGAGATCGTCCCCTCCTCAACCCCCAGTTTTGCATCTTAGCTTGCTACGGGCATTTCACGTTTCACTTAACACTACCCTTAGCCCAATGACTTCATTCTCCGTGTATTTCGCCCGATGTCAGCTTCCCCAAGCGTCAAGTCGCATGTCCGCTCCATTTAAACGAGCCAATGAAATTGTCCGTATTCAAATACTTTGACCTGGAAATCTCAGACATGAGACGTGTCAATTTCACTTAAGCGATCGACATGCTCGAGGCGCAAGACTGTGGGAGACCAAACCGAAGTTGTACGAATTAGCTAAGTTATTTCTCACTCCAATGGAGCATGCTTCTTTGTTTTCCTTAAGAAAGATCATATTACAAGCGGGCTAACATATTTGTAAAAAATAAAATTGGCGACAGTTCATAGGAAAATGATATGCTTTTATTTTGTGATGGGGGCACTCCGAGGCCCACCAAGGGATCGTTTCAATCGATCGCTTTCTGGAGGCGTGTCTTCGTTTTATGAATGTGATTGCGCCGATGTCGGAGCTAACGGGACCAATCGGATGTGACCATTTGGGAAACGCCCTATTACACTCAGATATCACCCGTTACCGCATGGCTACGAGCAGAAGTTTCTACGTATGATCGTGTCATGCGTTCGGATGATGCCAGTTTTGAAGACGAGACAAGTTGTCAAGCTGAACGTCTGTCTGATGAGGGACCATCGTCTTATCCAAGTGGGATCAAGAAAGAACATGTCCCAGTTAAGTCTAATATTGAATTACGTTCTTATTGTAAAAAGTCGAATGTGAGACATAAACTATGCGAGAAAGGAAAATATCTTCCAGAGGACTAGTTTGAATATGAAGAAGGACTAGCTGAAGTTGTGGTCAAGGGTAGATTAAAAACCAATGTAAAATTTTGGCGTGATCTAGGAGCCCATGATTTCATAGTTGATATAGAAAATGGCTACAAGATTCCATTTCAATCTACACCCTTTGATATGGAGATACAATACGTCTGATTTGTGGGGACGGCCATTTCTGATTTGCTAAGGAAAGGGTTAATCGAGAATGTAAATGTTAACCCCTTATCTGCATCGATTCAGTCTTCCGGTACAAAACGATTGATTTTGGATTTGATTATTGTAAATCAGCATGTTAAACAATCTGTAAAAAATGAAGACTGGAGGGTAGAGAAGGATAGTTGACTTATTATGTCTCCCCCA
The DNA here is from genome assembly GCA_036873755.1 of Hanleya hanleyi. Classification (NCBI taxonomy): domain Eukaryota; kingdom Metazoa; phylum Mollusca; class Polyplacophora; order Lepidopleurida; family Hanleyidae; genus Hanleya; species Hanleya hanleyi. The sequence goes on from JAVTVY010019220.1 coordinate 74,426, forward strand.
ACATAGTTGGGGGGAGACATCTAGTGTTTGTGCTGTCTGTCTGTCTGTCCGTCCCCTTTTCTTGTCTTCTTGTCAAGATATCTCGAGAACTACTGGACGGAATTTCACCAAACTTGGATGGAAGCTTCATTGGGATGGTCCCCTCATTTGATTAGGTTTTGGTGTGTGTGCGTGCGTTCATCCGTGTCCGGTGTTCGTCTGTCTATCTGTGCGTCCCCTTGTCTGCAAGATATCTCGAGAACTACTGGACGGAATTTCACCAAACTTGGATGGAAGCTTCATTGGGATGGCCCCCTCATTTGATTAGGTTTTGGTGTGTGTGTGTGCGTTCATCCATGTCCGGTGTCCGTCCGTCCGTTCATCTACTTGTACATGTATATACAGGCCTTGTCTGCAGATATCTTGAGAACTACTGGACGGAATTTCACCAAACTTGGACGGAAGCTTCATTGGGATAGCCCCCTCATTTGGTTAGGTTTTGATGTATGTTCGTGCATTCATCCGTGTCCGATGTCCGTCCGTCCGTCCATCTACTTGTACATGTATATATACAGGCCTTGTCTGCAAGATACCTTGAGAACTACTGGACGGAATTTCACCAAACTTGGATGAAAACTTCATTGGGATAGCCCCTTCATTTGATCAGGTTTTGGTGTGTGTGTGTGTGTGTGTGTGTGTGTGTGTTCGTCCATGTCCGGTGTCTGTCCGGCCCTCCATCTACTTGTACATGTATATACAGGCCTTGTCTACAAGATATCTTGAGAACTACTGGACGGAATTTCACCGAACTTGGATGGAAGCTTCATTGGAATAAATTAGGTTTTGGTGTGTGGGCATGCGTTCGTCCATGTCTGATGTCTGTCCGTCTACTTGTACATGTATATGTATATACAGTCCCTGTCTGCAAGATATCTGAAGAACTACTGGGCGGAAACGTGGATGAAAGGTTCATTGGGATAGCCCCCTCATTTGAATAGGTTTTGGTGTTTGTATGCATTCATCCGTGTCCATTATCCGTCCGTCCGTCCATCTAATTGTACATGTATACATTCGTCTGCAAGATATCTGGAGAACTACTAGACGGAATTTCACCAAACTTGGATGGAAGCTTTATTGGGATAGCCCCCTCATCTAATTAGGTGTTGGTGTGTGTGCGAGCGTTCATTGATGTCCGTCCGTCCGTTCATTTATTTGTACATGTATATACAGGCCTTGTCCGCGAGATATCTGGAGAACTAACTGACGGAATTTTTATCAAAATTGAATGAAAGCTTCATTGCAATAGGCTCCTCATCTGATTAGGTTTTGGTATGCATGCATGCGTTCGTCCGGGTTTGTTGTCCGTCCGCCTGCCCATCTACCTCTAAGCTCAGAAGGTGTAAAAAAGGTGTAAAAAAGGTGTAAATCAAACGTTTACACCTTCTGGGTTCATGTTTACACCCTTAGGAGGTGTAAATAAGATGTAGAAAAGGTGCAAATGTATGAAGATTGATTCCAACCCTGATTTTACACCCGTAAAGGTGTAAATTTATTGAAGGGTGTGAAAAAGGTGTAAATACTTAATTTTCGATACAAATTTGGAACTTAATTTCTATGTTGAGGAAATGTATTTCCTGGTCATGCTTACGGTAAACCATCAAATTTTCAAGCACCCCAACTTTTTACACAAAATTAAATCAATGGATCTAACAATTTGACCAGTCTCTCCAACATTTGAGCAAAAATTCCAACTGAAATATTATAAAAAAAACGAGCTGCAGACCATAAGAGTCAA